>JAFBJS010009354.1:0-33424 GCA_016785265.1 Paraplagusia blochii | reverse complement strand
TCCGGCCGATGACACCTGACCCAGTCGGCTGTCCTGGGCGGAAGACCCCCGATGAACTGCTCCACCACTATGGCCTCCAGCATCTTCGTCTCCCCGGCTGCAGCCACCTAGCGGCCGAATCACGCAGCTGCTGGGCGTAGGTGAACGGTCTGTCAGTCGGTCCCAGCCTCGCTCCTCGGAACCGGCGACAATGGTCCTCCGGGGAGAAACCCAGGCGATCCAGCACCGCCTTTCTGACGTCCTGGTAACTCTCCCTTGCGGCCGCCGGCAGGGCCAGCGCCGCGGTCTGCGCGTCCCCGGAGAGCAGCGGAAGAAGACGGACCGCCCACTCCTCCCGTGGCCAGCCCCACGCCGCTGCAGTGGTTGCGAAGGCGTCCAGGAACGTCTGTGGATCGTCCATTGGCCCCATCCTCTGCAGGGACATTCCTGCTAGGGTGACTCCGGTCGATGAGGAAACTGTTGATTGCCTCATCTGCGCCAGCTGCTGAGCCAGAGCCCTGGTCTGTGCTTGCAGCTCTGCCAGCTGCTCACGGTGAGCCACCACCTGGTCTCGATGCATGGTTACGAGTTCCCCCATCATCGTCGCCAATACATCTATCTGCCGTTGTTCCATCCTTTGTCCAGTTTAGTTGGGCGCCAAAATGTGAAGTGTTGGGTTCTCTGGACCGACTCACGGACAACGTTTAAATGATTTTAATCGCAACATAAAGTTCACGGGGCAGTCCCGTGTCTGCAGCGTTTGCGCTTCTTTCTTGACTTCAGCGGCTTCACAGCAACTGCAATGTCACACAGCTCAACCCTCCCTCTGTGGTCCCGGCTCCTACTAATAAAGGGAGAGATCTCATTAAAAGAATTGCTTTCACCTGCGCCCAGTGCAGCGTCAGCCTCACCACTGGTCCGCTCTCCCAGCCGCAGCTGATCGCTAACCACTGCCCCGCCCTCACAATATAGTTGAGTTAAGCTGTAGCCTCTCTCTCCAATTGCGACATATCATATAATTGGCTATTTGGTAGTGGTGCTACTCCAACTCAAAACGACTCCCGAAGACCCGTCTATATGCGGGTTGTGCCTTTGTAACCACAGTCTTCCCAAAACAACTGGAGCGTGTGGCGACGACATAACCATAAAGTGAGCACCTTCCCTGTGGTTACCTGAGAGGAGAAGGGTTATGGGCCTGGTTTGGTGAGTGAGGGTTGTCAGCTTACGGCTATCTAAAGAGTAAACCTCAAGTCCCCACTCTACAGGTGAGCCTGATCTTTTGGCCGTTTTGAACAGTTACGTGCCAAATGTCCAGATTGACCACAACTGTAGCAGTGGTATAGGGTGAAGCAGCGCCGGCGTTCCGGTGATGAAAAATGGACCCTGGAAACTGAGGAAACAGTCTGTGGAGAAAAAGACTGAGTAGCGGAACCCCATGTAAATCCAGCACAGTGCCTCCTCTCCCGACCGTGATCTCGAATGCGATTGTCCAAACTGATGGCCAAACAAATCAAGAGTCCAATGCATTTGGCAGCATTCTTCCCCGGTACTGGGTAGTCAAAAAAATGTTTCATCTCGTGTTTGAAAAGGAAGTAAGACTTGGAGATGGGAGACTCTCACTCCCAAAGAGTAGCCGTCCACAGAGGAGACTAATAATATAAACTATCCTGGATTTATCCGTAGGTGCATGGCTGTTGTTTAAAAAATTTGCGAACACTGTACTAAAAATCTCCCACATGTTCCCAAATCCCCAAGATAGTGTTCCCGGACCAGCAAATGAGGCTCCCATGGAGTAACACTAGAGACCAACTGTGAAGCCAGCGCTGAAGATATTGTAGAAAGCGTTGTCTACAAATAAGCAGGCCAGGACACACTTCTCCGTCTCGGGGGATTTATTGTATCTAAAGGTTTCTGACTATGGCAGGTCCAACACGAATCAACTCATCAGCAGTCTCACCAACAAATCCCAAATACTGATAGAGGCGTGCTCTTCTTATACAGTTTTTTGGACATTCTCAGACAGTCATATCACATGACATTCAAGACATTCGTCAAACCTCTGAAATGTAGAATTTTTTGCTCCTGTGCTTTGACATTGACATGGATACATTTTGTTACTGTTATCTAGGCCCCAGTTTATGTTGTGTCTTAATCGGTCTTGAGAATGTGCCTTGTATCTGTTGCCCAGTTGCCAATCTCTGTTTTCTCACATACCGTGGATACTAAACTTTCTGCAATTCTACAGTGACCATGGACATGAATGTCGTCTAACACTTTGTCTGTTCATAATACACAATTCTCCACCACATATCCCCCCTGAAATCACTATTTGTGATTTGCTGGTTCTTCATCATCTTTTAAGCCTAACACATTTCATGTTCTCCATAGGAGCCACAGGAGAAAAATCCTCCTATGGCCCCCACCCCCGTTATATGGACGTGTCCTAAACTAAGGGCGACCGACCTCTGGGGTCACACCAAGAACATCCCTTTCCATATCCCCCTTTGACCTTTTTCTTGATTTTCTTGAGTATTGATTATGCTTGTCTCGATTATCTGACTCCATGCAATCAAAAGGTAATAGACATAAAAAAAAAATTAAAAATTAAAAAAAGAAACCACAAATCAATATGATAAAGGTAAATAAGTTGAAATCATATCACAACCAAATCATTGATTTTCTGACCCTCTGCGATATTTTCACATAACATATTCAAAATTAACATTCCATGATTGAATGATTATGATGATTAAAATACAACAAATCTTCTACAGCTATAATATGATATCACACAGTTGGTATGAACTAGTAGAATAAATCAGTTTAACAACAGGTACATTTGCAAATGTTATGACAAAAACAAATTAGCATGTATACAATGTATAAATGAGTGCGTATGTATGCATGTAGGTGTGTGAGTGTATATGAGTGTGTGCTGTGGCATTGTCCATCGTCTTTGTCCAATAACAGTCCTTGATATCACTCCGTTGTCAACTTCCCTTCTACTCGTAATGCTGTAATGTATAATGTAATGAAAACAGATGGCATAGTCCTGATGAACTCTTTTCCCTCAGGTCAGGTTGGATTCATCACACCAATCTCCATATTTCTCCAAGAAAGAAAAGAAAAGATTAAAACAGTCTACTTCATGTGTCTGTGAAGATTCTCATTCATTCAGGTCATGATATCCAAAAAGGGTTTAGTTGTAAGCAACTGGACTTCTTCTTGGAGTTGAAAGACGTTTCATTCCTCAACTGAGGAACTTCATCACTCTTCACACCTTTGTCCAGTGGTGAAGACAGTGGTCTAGAGTAGTATAACTACTACCTCCAACAACAACCAGAAACTGATAAAGTTCCTCAGTTGAGGAATGAAAGGTCTTTCAACTCCAAGAAGAAGTCCAGTCCAGACCCGTTACTATTTCATGCGGTGTTAAATGCGTGACTCTATGTGTTTGCATGTGATAGCTCATAAGTGGTAGTGGCAAAGCTTCTACCCAGTTCAGTTTAGTAGTAGCACAGATTTTATTTAGCTTAGCCTTCAAAGTTCCATTTATTCTCTCAACCATCCCTTGGCTTTGTGGGTGGCACACTGCTCCTAAACGTTGTTTGATTCTTAACTGTTGTAGAATACCTTTGGCTACTTTCTGTAAAAATGCAGATTCATTATCAGAACTGATCTCTGATGGGATACCAAACCTTGGAATTACTTCTCTGATTAGAAATTTCACAACTGTCTTAGCACTTAAATCTTTTGAAGGTGTGGCCTCAACCCACCTACTGAATCTGTCAATTATCACAAGCATGTAACTTTTTCCTTGAACTGATTTTATCATATCAACATAGTCCATGACCAGATGTTTGAGCGGACCCTCTGGTACTAGAATATGTCCCACTAATGTTTTGATACCTCTTTTCACTATAACCCAATAACCCTGTTGTCGAATCTTCTTCATTACCTCCCCCCTTGCACAGTGATCTGCACTGTGCACTTCCGAAATCAACATTGACAACAACGGCACTGGTGCTGCCATTAAACCACCTTGCAACTTACACAATCCTTTCTCACTTATTGTTGCATCCCGCCTCCTCCAAATGTCCTGTTCACTTACGGTTGCCTCCTTTTGTATCAAAATAATAGCTTCTAATAAGAAATCATCTACATACTGTAGAAATGTCTCAATGAGTTTCAACCCTTACAATCTTTTCTCAGAATTGATTAAACACATGTGGTGAATGTCAGAAACCTTTTGGAATTCTGGTGTAGGTGTATTACCCTGTAGGTAAATATAAACAAATATTGTGAATCTTCAGCTAATGGAACACTAAAAAATGCTGGTAACAAATTTGGCATCTGGAGGCACATTTGTAAGCAGCTTGTTTTTTTTATTATTATTATTATTATTATTATTTTATCATAAGGCGGTGAATCTCCTGGTTGAAAATCTACGGTTACTGATTTTGCTGATTTTAATTCAAATGTTTCTAACACTGGTGCCTTGATGTCTTTCTGATTGAACTCTGGGCATCCCTAGTATCCAGAATTATGTCTTCCACAGGGGCTGGCCGGACTTCTGGGTTCCCATTGCATTGCCCTGTCCCCAGGCCCTCTGTACGTGTTGCCTTGGACTGGAACCGTCATTGCTTCCACTTTGGCATTTCTGACCAATGTCACAAGAACTGGGCTTCTTTTAATCTCCTCCTCTCAGTCTCCTGCTTCCAGTGTTTCAGCTGTCTGGTTATGTATGCGGCAGGGTTTTCAGTATCTGAGAGTGCATCCCCCCTGAAAGCCTTTGGATCTACTTTTGTGGGATATTCATTCTTCAACACTGTCCACAACATGGTGCGATATACATTGAACTCAGTTCCATCTGCTCTTGGGTCTAGCATCCATCCATTGTTACTGTGTTTGAGAAGATTTTCCATAGTTGGGGCTCCAAAGCATCTGGCCCATATGGCCTTGATGTCACCAAGAGCCAAGATTTTGCCCACAGTCTCTTCTTCAAATGTTCCTATCCACTTGTTTACTCCTTCATGGATGTCAGGCAGTCTGGAGACAAGTCCTGCAAGATCAACCGTTTGCCACAGCACATAATGCCCCTTTCATTCAAATTGGAAATTTACCTGCATTATGTTTGTCTGGTGGATGTATATTTGGTCTGTATCTGAGATCAAATTCCCTTGTCTTTGGTTTAGTAGTTTTTGATGGTTGGGAAACCTCTGGCCCTTATTCAAGTTCTTAATTTGTCTGTCTGTCTCTTATCCTGTAATGGTAAATATCGATTTCTTCCTCTAACGCCTGTATTTGAGTCTGATAGAGTTCTCTGTGTAAATCAGATGGTTGAGAAATCTCTGGCCCATGTTTACGATCTTCATTTGCCTGTGTGTCTCCTATTCTGTCATAGTAACCATCTATATCTTCCTCTAATTCCTGTATTTGAGTCCGATACAATTCTCTGTGTAAATCTATACCGGTTGGTTCTAAATTCAGCCAATAAGACTGTCCTGCTTTCCTCCTATTCAAATCTTTGTAACAATCCAATATGGTAGGTTTTCTTTGGTTGTATTACCAGCTAAGCTTATTTACCTTTTATTGTTATGCTAATCTGTTATTTCTTACTTCCTGTATTTAAAACGCTAATGCTACAACTAAGGCTACTTAGCCTAGCACCAGCTAAGCTAATAAGGCTATGCTAGTTTATACTTAAACCCAATAGAAATGCTAGTGTGCTAGTGGAGATGCTAATGTTGCTATTTAGCCTGATGCTACTTAACTTGTTATTTAGTTGTGCTATGCTAATGTAATGCTGATCTTACCCTATTGAGTAGCTCTGCTAATCTGTAATATCTGCCCAATATTTGTTTCAAAATGGCGATTAGACTTCCTGTTTGTTCAAAATGGCTTCTGGGTTCATCAACATGATGGTGGTTAAACTACGCCCAATTTTCAAAATGGCAACACATTAAAAAATTGCAGCACATCAAAAGTTTCATTGACCAGCCAGACCCAACAATTTCTTACTCTAACACAACTTTAACTACAGCCACGTTTTAGAACCAATTTCAATGCCATTTCAATACCACAATATTTTTATTGTAATACAAATGTATTTATTTATTTTCCCACGGAACCTTGAAAGCTTGCTATTTCAATACTCAAAAACAAATATTCATCACAATAATCAGCTTTGTTTAACAAATACCAGACGCTTTAGACTTCACACACGAACATTCTGGCCCTCATTCAAACACACAGTCCTCAGTTTTTTTTCAGTCAGGGAAGGGGATGAGGGAGAGAAAAAGAAAAACCTTTTTGGTCAACCAACACAGCTATTTACAAGCACTTGCCAAATATAAATTTCCAATTTTCAGCCACTTCAATTACACCATATGGTGTCCATAAACACAGACTTAGATGTTAAACCACCAATGACTTTGAAATCTTCCACAAAGATATATACAGTGAATATATACGGTTATATGACATTACACAAAAGCGCATAAGCTATATGACCCCAAAATTACTCTTGCCAACTGGAAGGACCTGTATATGAGCCTTACTAGACCTCTGAGTTGCTTGCGCTGCGTTTTTATTTTACTTGTGTGTGTGCGTGTTTCCTCTATTCACTTTTTCTCTTTTAGCTTCTCCAGCAGGTCTTTGCCCAGATTCTAGTGAAATTTCCTTTTCACGTATATATAAAATCATTAGGTGACCCTGTAGTTCCAAAGGAGATCAGCCTTTGCTCATACTGTCAACATGTACGCATGTCCTACATAGTTTTTACACGAAAGCGTGCGTGCCTCCATATGTCAATTTGTTCACATCACATCAGTCCAGTCAGAATCTACTGTACACCACAGTCAGACTTCTACTGCGACTTTCCCATACTAGCCAGTTTTCAGCTGCTGCCTAATCCAATGTTCCAAAATCTGTACCAATACACAGTGCACCTTGAAGTTCAAATTTAGCAGCTGTCCTTGCATGCAGGATCTACGAGACGGTGAGAGAAATGTCCCTTACTGCTTTTACGTTCAATTTGGCATGAACCTTATTGCTTATCAGGCAAGGCTGGACGCCAACAAAGGACAAGCATGTGCTATAATAGGAGGAAAAATTCCTAACTGTTGAGCGCTCTGCACAGCAGATCCCATAGAGGAGCCCAGCCGTCCCAGTCCGCAGGTCCAAGCGATCACGTCGGGGTCACCAATTATATTGTAGAAAGCGTTGTCTACAAATAAGCAGGCCAGGACACACTTCTCCGTCTCGGGGGATTTATTGTATCAAAAAGGTTTCTCATCATGGCAGGTCCAACACGAATCAACTCATCAGCAGTCTCACCAACAAATCCCAAATACTGATACAGGCGTGCTCTTCTTATACAGTTTTTTGGACATTCTCAGACAGTAGTCACATCATAAGATTCGTCAAACCTCTGAAATGTAGAATGTTGTGCTCCTGTGCTTTGACATTGACATGGATACATTTTGTTACTGTTATCTAGGCCCCAGTTTATGTTGTGTCTTAATCAGTCTTGAGAATGTGCCTTGTATCTGTTGCCCAGTTGCCAATCTCTGTTGTCTCACATACCGTGGATACTAAACTTTCTGCAATTCTACAGTGACCCTGCACATGAATGTCGTCTAACACTTTGTCTGTTCATAATACACAATTCTCCACCACAAAGATCCCGCCTCCTGTGCGTTCGACACATGGAGATGATCCAGAGTCACTCCCAGCTCCTGGATAACTCCAGGATAGCTCCCTGGTGCTGAATAACCTGCAATGAATGTTCAGACTGCTCCGTGCTCGTGGGATCCATTGTGGCCAGAGAATAATGTTATACTGGGGTCTTGTAACAACAAAAGTCTGGATCTAAAGAGCGGTTACACAGAAACAGTGACTAACAAAAAACAGTTTATTCCAAAAAACAGCTCGGATTAAACTAATCGGTTCCAAAAACAAAAGGTAAAGTCTTTAACGTGCTCCCAACAATAACAAGTAGACCCTCCATGTCACAGAGGGTCTACTTGTAGGTCACAGAACAATAACCGATCCAAAAGGATTCATCTTCTGTCATGTATGTCTGTCTCCCCTTCCTGCTGTCTGCTCGTCAGTGGATCACTCTCACCTGTGTCTCTGTCGTTAGTCTCACTCGTGTCACTTGGTGCCCTCAGTATATATACCCCTCTCCCTCACTCAGTCTTGTCGGATCATTGTTTGTTGCATTGTTTGTTGCTTGTTCTCAGCTCAATGTTTCAGGTTAGTTGTTTCTGGTTTGATATTCGTGCTCCATGGTCAAGTCCTGTTTTTGTCACGTCAGTCTTTGTACCTGCCTGGCCTTTTGCCAGTGATTTTTTGTTCTTGTTTTTTCTAATCGGCTGGAGGGGACAAAGGACTGGAAGACACTGGCTTAAGCAAAGAGACATGGAAAGTGGGGTGAATCCGAAGTGAAGCTGGCAATTTAAGTCTTATGGCTGTTGGGCTGATGATCTTCTCTGCCTCGTAAGGGCCAATAAATCTTGGTGCCAGCTTCCTGCTCTCCATCTGTAGTGGAATGTTCTTTGTAGACAACCAGACCTTCTGCCCAGGTTGATAGGAAGGAGCAATGGAGCGACGCTTATCTGCTGTGGTCTTCGTAGCGGTCTGATGACGTAGGAGGGCCTCTCTTGCCAGTCTCCATACCCTACGGACCCGCTGCGTGTTCTCCTGCATAGATGGCACTGCAACCTCCACCTCCTGTTCCGGAAACAACGGCGGCTGAAAACCCATTGTTACCATAAACGGTGACATCCCTGTAGAGGAACAAATTAAAGAATTGTGGGCATATTCCACCCAAGGCAGGAAACTAGACCATGAAGCAGGATGGCGGCTTGTCACGCAGCGCAGAGCCGTCCCAAGGTCTTGATTGGCTCTCTCTGCCTGTCCATTTGATAGCCCGATGATAGAGAAGCTGATTTACAAAAAGCTTTCCATACTTGAGAAGTGAATTGTGGACCTCTATCTGAAACGATGTCATGAGGGATTCCATGTAGGCGGAACACATGATGAACAAGAAGATCGGCGGTCTCTGTGGCTGAAGGAAGCTTTTGGAGAGGGACAAAATGCACAGACTTAGAAAAACGATCAACTATAGTTAAAATTGTAGTGTTACCAGAAGATACAGGTAATCCTGTGACAAAGTCTAAAGCAATGTGGGACCAGGGTCTACTGGGGACTGCTAAAGGCTGAAGTAAACCGGAAGGGGACTGGTGGGAGGATTTACTTCGAGCACAAACTGTGCATGCTGTCACAAAGTCCCGAACATCCTGAAGCATAGATGGCCACCAAAATTGCTGTTGTAACAGGAACAAAGTGCGATGTGCCCCGGGATGACAAGAAAGTTTTGACGAATGCCCCCACTGTAGAACCTGGGACCTGACCTCCTTTGGAACATACAAACGTCCAGGCGGAACATTACCAGGACTGGGGTCCTTTCTTTGGGCTTCTAGAATCCCACGCTCAATATCCCACATTAGAGTTGCCACCACACAGTCAGCAGGAAGAATGTGGGAAACGCACTCAGTCTCTCCCTCCTCGCCCTCGTTGATCCTGGAAAGGGCATCAGGCTTGGTGTTTCGTGATCCCGGACCATAGGTAAGTGTGAATCGAAAACTTTCAAGGAACAAAGACCATCTGGCCTGCCGGGGGTTTAACCTTTTAGCGGAACTGAGGTAAGCAAGGTTCTTGTGATCGGTCCAAATTACAAATTCTTGTTCTGCTCCCTCAAGCCAGTGTCTCCATTCCTCCAGGGCAAGAACTACAGCCAACAGCTCTCGGTTCCCCACATCATAATTTCTCTGGGCTGGAGTAAGTCTCCTAGAGAAAAAAGCACAGGGATGCATCTTACTATCCCCCTCCCCTCTTTGAGACAACACCGCCCCCACGCCAGAGTCCGAAGCATCTACCTCTACAATGAACTGACGCGAGGGGTCGGGATGAACAAGCACTGGTGCTGATGTAAATCGGTCTTTAAGAAACCTAAAGGCACTGTCTGCATCAGGTGACCACAGGTAAAATACCTTTGTGGAAGTCAACCGTGTCAAGGGTGAAACGATTTTGCTATCATTTCGAATGAAACGTCTATAAAAGTTAGCGAATCCCAAAAAACGCTGCAACTGTTTGCGGTTTGAGGGAACTAGCCATTCAGTAACAGCTTGAATCTTTATTGGATCTGGTCTCACCTGTCCCCTCTCTATGATAAAACCTAAAAAAGAAACCGAGTGCGCATGGAAATCACACTTCTCCGCTTTAACAAACAGTCTGTTCTCCAACAAACGACGTAGAACAAACCTGACGTGCTGTACACGTTCTTCTAAGTTACGAGAAAAAAATCAAAATGTCATCCAAGTAAACAACTACAAAACGGTTGATCATATCACGAAGGACATCGTTGACCAATGTCTGGAAGGTTGCAGGAGCATTGGTCAACCCAAATGGCATTACTAAGTATTCAAAATGACCAAGAGGAGTCTTAAATGCTGTCTTCCATTCATCCCCCTCTCTTATCCTGACTAAATGATATGCATTTCTAAGATCGAGTTTGGAGAATACACCAGCTTTATGGAGGGGTTGAAAAGTGGAATCCACCAGAGGTAATGGATACTTGTTTTTAACTGTGATAAGGTTTAATCCTCTGTAATCAATACAGGGTCTCAATGTCTTATCTTTCTTAGCCACGAAGAAGAAACCTGCTCCAATCAGTGAAGACGACGGCCGAATAAGTCCAGCGGCCAAAGACTCATGGATAAATTGTTCCATAGCCTCTCTCTCCAATCGAGACAGGTTATATAATCGGCTATTTGGTAATGGCGCACCCGGAAGGAGGTCAATAGCACAATCATATGGACGGTGGGCAGGAAGAGAGGATGCTCTCTCCTTGGAGAATACAGAAGACAAATCATGGTACTGCAATGGAACGCTTGTTAAATCAGGAGAATAAGGGATAGACTTAGCACCCTCTAAAGGAGACAGAGCAGACTGCAAACAACATGAGTGACAATGTGCACTCCAACTCAGAACGACTCCCGTGGACCAGTCAATATGCGGATTGTGCCTCTGCAACCACGGTCTTCCCAAAACAACTGGAGCGTGAGGCGACAAAATAACCATAAAGTGAATATCCTCCCTGTGGTTACCTGAGAGGAGAAGGGTTATGGACCTGGTTTGGTGAGTGAGGGTTGTCAGCTTACGGCCATCTAAAGCGTAAACCGCTTGGGGTGAGGAGAGCTGCTTAAGGGGTATGTCCGCCTGTTGCACCAAGCCTGAATCCAAAAAATTTCCATCCGCCCCTGAATCAACGAAAACAGACACAGGACAACACTCCCTCCCCCACAACAAAGAGCCCTGAAACAGAATACGCGGAGATACAGCATTAACAGAGACATGGCTCACCAGTAGTCCCCGCTCTACGGGTGAGCCTGATCTTTTGGCCGTTTTGAACAGTTCCGTGCCATATGTCCAGATTGACCACAACTGAAGCAGCGGTACCAGGTGAAGTGGCGCCGACGTTCCGGTGATGAAAACTGGATCCTGTCGACCTGCATGGGCTCCTCCTTGGAGACAGCAAAAGCATCCGGGGAAACTGAGGAAAAAGTCTGGGGAGAAAAAGGCTGAGTAGCGGACCCCCAGATAAATCCAGCACAGCGCCTCCTCTCTTGACCGCGTTCTCAGATGCGATTGTCCAAACTGATGGCCAAAGAAATCAAAGAGTCCAATGAGTTTGAATCATCTCGAACCGCTAATTCGTCCTTAATATTTTCATTAAGCGCCTGTAAAAAACTCCCTGCAGCGCCAAATCATCCCAACCACTCTCTGCAGCGAGGATACGGAAATCCACGGAAAATTCGGCCACAGAGAGATGTCCCTGCCGCAAAGTCAGTAATCGTTTGGCTGCATTCTTACCCCGTACTGGATGGTCAAACACTTTTTTCATCTCGTGAATGAAAAGGGAGTAAGACTCGCAGATGGGAGACTCTCTCTCCCACAGAGTAGCAGCCCACTTGGCCGCTCTACCAGAGAGGAGACTAATAATATATACTATCCTGGATTTATCCGTAGGATAGGTGCTGGACTGTTGATTAAAAATTAGTGAACACTGCACTAAAAATCTTCCACATGTTCCCAAATCCCCAAAATAGCGTTCCGGAACCGGCAAATGAGGCTCACGTAGGGTAACACTTGAAACTGACTGTGAAGTTGGCGCTGAAGCGCCCGCCTCCTGTGCGTTCGACAAGCGGAGATGATCCAGAGTCGCTCTCAGGTCCTGGATAACAGTCTCATGCCGATTCAGGAGAGCTTGCTGGTCCTGAACCACCTGCAATAAATGTTCAGACTGCTCTGTGCTAGCGGGATCCATTGGGGCCAGAGCGTTATGTTAGACCGGGGTCTTGAAAACAATAAAGTCTGGATCCAAGAAAGCGGTTTCACAGAAACAGTGATTAACCAAAAACAGTTTTATTCCGACAAAAAACAACTCGGATAAAACGAATAAATTCCAAAAACAAAAGTTAAGTCTTGTCTGTGCTCTCCCGTGATCCACCGTGCTCAAAATCCAGTTGAATCCTCGTAAGTTCCAAAATACACCTTCCTTCCGAGAATTCGTGAATCCCACCACCTGATCAGGAGTAAAACAAACAAGGATCAACGTTAGGACGATACTTGACAAAATACTTTACCATGATCACACATCAACGCTTAACCTTAACCGTAGAGAGACAACGCTCTGGCGCTGACTTCCTGGAGAGGCGGTGTTTAAATGAGCCCTCCCTCTGATGAGCAAATCAGCTGCAGGCTCCATTCCGGAAATCGGCGCCTTAAAGGAATAGAACATACTCCACAAACATAGAAAAAAGAACACAACAAAACAAGTAGACCCTCCATCTCCTGGGTCTAACACAGTTTTATGAACATGTTAAGCAAATTTGCAGAATTGCCTCCTACCATTTACTATAATATTAAGGCAATTAGAAATATTCTGTCCCGTGAGGACAATCCATGCCTTAGTGACATCTAGGCTGGATTACTGCAATTCTCTTATCAGGAATTTCCTTCAGGTCCTTAAAGAACCTTCAACTGGTCCAAAATGAAGCAGCCTGCATATTGACTGGAACCAAAAGGCGGGAGCACATAACTCCCATCTTAGCCTCCATACATTGGCTCTGAATTAAAGTAGATTGATTTCAAAGCTCTACTATTAACTTACAAGGCCTTAAATATTCTGGCCCCTTACTACATCAAGTACTTGATCCCACGTGTGTGTATGTATGTGAAAAAACAGCCGTCATATCTGTAGAATCACTACCGTTATGGATAAGAAGTGAAGCCGAGGAATACTAATAACACTGACTTCATCCTCGGCTTCACCTTTTTTCCATTTTTTTTTTATATACTTAATTTAAGCCACTACATATAATGGCTGGACAACATTTGTCCTATATTGAGATGAATGTGACAGCCACAGCTGTTATATAAACTACTGCCGAATTTGCGCTTTCTCCCGAGACAGTGGCACACGCAGTCGCTCACAGAGGTTGATGAAAGTGTTTCTTGTGAGCGGAAGTTGTTAATGAACTCTATGAGAAGCGCTGCACATCCACATCCCACCACTCCTGGCTGCAACTGCGTCCATATTCCCCTTTCAATGGACATTGCTGTTATTGCCCCACATAGTGCCAGAAGCCCTTAGATTCCTGCTAAATCTCCTCCAATACCAGGTTATTGACTGAGTTCCACTGCGACAGAAACCACATCGCGAGGTACTGTCTCATCTCCATGCTTTACAACTTTGCAAACCTGCTCCCGCTTTGAATATGTATTATTTAGACGTGCCTGTCAATTTGCGCACGCGGGACACATTTGAGCTGTTTCCCATTCATATCGGAGATCGCATACAAGTCCAGATAAGTGGGACATGTGAACGGGCTGCGAAAAAAATTGGATTTCTGAACAAATCGGATATGGGTTTTTTCAGGGTGCAGTGTGAACCTAGCCTTAGTGGTTCCCAAAATTATTAAGAGCAGAACAGGTGGTAGAGCCTTTAGCTACCAAGCCCATCTTCTGTGGAATCAGCTTCCTTTTCAGGATATATATTGGTGAGAAAAAAATGATACCGATATGTTCCGATATTAAAAAAAAGGTTTCTGATATCGGCCCAATAATATGGGTGGACCGAAATATCGGCCATCCCTAACTCTAGCCTTTTACTGTGACCAAACAAAAAAATGTTTTTGTAATGCGCATTAACACCAATGTCAAAGGGATGGATCTACATGACCAAGTATCACCTAAAATTATCTGCAAAATTATCTGCAATCCCCTAAGGAAAACTTTGGAAAGCATCCATCCTTGGAAAATAAATAATGTGATGCATCCTTGACTTTCTCCTGACACCAGATCACCATTTCCCACAGAGTCAATGTAGAAAAATAGAGCAGAAAAAATAAAATGTTATCTGTTTATTAAAAAAAAAAAAGTTGTTGTACCGAATAAGGTTAATTATATCACTATCAACTGTGCCTTTTTTCCTGGAACACTGTTTGGACTTTTTCAGAATCAGAATAAATAGCATTGACAGGTGTGTTCTGTCTCTAACGGGAAAACACCAGGAAAAAAAAAACAAAAACTTTCCATCTGAAAAAAGTTTCCAACTGAACGCTAACAATATGGTGGGTACAAGTACAGTCACAATGAGGAATCAAATCACTCTTATATTTGCTAAATAGTTGAGTTTTTTTTTTTTTTTAATCGAAGACAGACACTAACATTTTTGTATTCTGTTTTCACAGAGTATGGGCAACAATGAGCAATATATAACATTAATTTGGTATTAATTTAATTTTTACAGAAGAGCCAGCATGTTTTCTCTGTATTTGGGCTTCTCCTTTGACTTCTTCTGTGCACTGTAGATTTTTTTTTTTTCCAAAAATTCCAGTTTCACTTTACAAATCCATTAATATATTGTGCTTGTGTATATTCACTTTATCTTCATTATTCCACATTTTTTATTATATTCTCTTATATAAAGATAATTTTCCTTCTTAAAAAAAGGATAACAAAGCACAAACAAAGCAAAAAATTTCTGTCTTGTATTTGTTAAAAGACTAATTTAGTGCACATTTAATGCAATTCAACACCAGTTTAACGCACATTGATGAAAGTTAAGAGCAATGTTCCCTCTAAGCTGCATACTTGCACAATCGCGCACTGCTTCCATGTTATCCACGCACAGCAAATCTATGCAGTGCATAAATTAAAATCCAAGCTGAAGTGTAAATAAAATAAACAAATAACAATTTTTTTTTTTTACCATTTTGCAATGGAACTCACTGACTGGCATGTGACAACAAGCGGTACTTTAGTAAAACAATAACTAACACTGTCCAGCAAATGATATGCGGTTTACACATGTTTACTTACGCAGCCAATCAATGTCAATAACAGCACTCTATGTGTAAGTGCCATGTTTTGCAGGTTAGCATGCAGCTAATGGTGCGGTTGAGTGTAAAGCATAGACTGTGGAGAGAGATAAACGCTACCTTATTATGGCGAAACGAACGGGCAGTGGCACATCCGCTCACATAGCCAAAGTAAAAAAGAATTGCAGTTATTTTAAGATGGAATTGCTGTCCGAGTATGTGCGAACAGAAGAACAAAGCGTTTCGAGTGCGAGAGGGGTGCTCTGCAAAACATGCTGCGAAGCTAAAGTAACAAGCGAGTTTTTGGAGGGAGAAGTGTGAACTGAATGGACGTTGGACTACTTCAAGCGTCACATTCAGCAGAAAAGTCATTTGAATGCTGTTGGAATTGTATGAAGATTGTATGGGAGTGCGGATTGGTTGCTGTTGTCATTTGATTCTTTTAAAGCGTGTCCACAGTGTGCACATTAAATGTTGCTCACAGTGGTCCTTAGTTTGCTCAGGCAGGTTGTCTGTCTGACCAGACATATGAAAAATGGGAGGGAACATTGGTTAAGAGCTTTATTTTCATTTACCATTGTGCACGTCTGCTTCTTGACCAGACTTAATGAATGGTCCGTCCATCTTCAACGGTAAAAACTCTTCCGTTCTCTCCCTTGTCCTGGCTCATACTCATATAAGGGGACTCTTGATTAATCAAACTTTGCTCACCTGTGTTCTTAGTGTTTTGTTTGTGTTTTGCAGGTTTTTCAATAAACACACAGGTACATGAAGAGAACAAGCTTTATTTAGTAACTGGTTGCTTGCATATTACGACCATTCATTCAACCTCCGGTAGAGTCAACGCTGGCGTGACTAGCTGCAGCTGTTCGCCGGTAACCCTGTATGACGTTTTGCTACTGCCGATCACTGCGTTGTTGCCCACAACGTGGGCTGGCAAAACATGGATTCTGTCCGTCTATGCCTGGCTCTTCCTGCTCCCCGTCCACCTACCAGTGGCGAGTCTGCTTCGCTACTCGGCCTCTGACTTGCTCTGGCTACGCTACAACTGGCCAGGTCCTATGCAAGAGGCACTCTACCTCCACCCGGACACCACCTTCGACCACCGCCGGACATCCACCAAGGGTATCTCCGTAATTTCCAGCAGAGCAGCTCCACAGCGATCATGTCCATCTGGTCCAGTTTTCGACCGCGGACTCGTCGCTCTCCACCCTCCATCAACAGGGCTGTCAACCATAATGTGCTTTTCTCAACCACCTATTCTCTCTCTCTGCACACATAATCTTACTGGGTGACTTCAATAACCAAATGGACAATATTAACCTGACTCTCACTAAGGATTTTACTTCCTGCCTACAGAGTTTTGGCTGTCAGCAGCATACCAACATTCCCACCCACTCCAAAGGACAGAGTCTGGATTTAGTCCACTGTTCTGGCATCACTCCCCTTGACCTAACGGCTGATGAACTCCCCATAATGGATCACTTCCTCCTCACCTTCACTGTGAAACTCACTCTATCATATCGTAAAGCACCACACCGCATCTTTTACAGGAATATAAAGAATTACCATGGGAAGCATTCAAAACTGCATATTCCCTCTGATTCAAGCAGTGCACCCGTCCCATCACCCACCCCCGACTTGTACTGTTTCAACATAGCTTAACTATAGCCCCCCCCCCCCCCCCCGACCCCTGGCTTTTAATCAATTGATTTATTTATTTTAATTATTTTAACTGTTTCTGATTGTTTCATGATGTTTTAATGTTTTTACAGTTTTTTTCTTCTCTTGTGTACATTGACCTTGAGTGTCCAGAAAGGTACCTATAAATAAAAAATATTATTATTATTACAGTTGTATACTGTATGAGATGTGTAATTAATTAATCTACATTCTCTCCCACCTAGGATTCCATACATATGTGCCATCTGTCTTATATATAGCAAAATTCAGGATGACCAATCAAATTTTTTATATTGTAAACTGAGTACAGCTGTCATGCCAGAACAAGCACATGCTGGCTTAGTGAACATACATAAAACACACACACACACACACAAACACACACACACACACACACACACACACACACACACAGGCACAAACACCTCGTGGAGCTCACTGACTGCCACAAACTGCATCACTAGACAATGTTATTGCCTTAAGAGCTGTACGCTTTCTATTTAAAAAATGCATATATATGCGTATATATGTTTTATTTATATATCCTATATAACAGGGGGAAGGCAAGGCGCCACCTGATCCAGGAAGAGGTCCGAGCAGGGGTGGAGGAAGCCCGCAGCAGTAGGTCAGTAGGGATGCGGCAGCAGGGGGCATGGAACCGATGGGAAGAGGCAGCTGAAAGGAAGGTATCGTGGCCAGAGCTGTGGCGATCTGAGCCACACCGGATCAAGTTCCTCATCCAGTCGGTCTACGATGTTCTCCCAAGCCCATCCAATCTACACCGCTGGTGCTTAGCAGAGAACCAACTGTGCCCCCTCTGCCAAAGAAATGGATCATTGGAGCACATCCTGAGCTGCTGCCCAAGGGCACTGGCAGATGGGCGTTACCGCTGTCGCCATGACCAGGTGCTAAAAGTCATTGCGGATGCCATCGCCACAGGGATCTCCACCAGCAAAGTCCAACAACCATCAAGGCATTCCATCGCCTTCGTCAGGGCTTGGGAGAAGCCGCCGCAGCAACCCCTGAGTCAAGCAGGGGGGCTGCTGGCAACAGTTTGCGACTGGCAACTGATAGTCGACCTAGGGAGACAGCTCAAGTTCCCGGAAAACATTGCAGTGACCAAGCTCAGGCCAGATATGGTCCTGGTCTCGGAAACCACAAGGCAAGTTTTCCTGCTAGAGCTGACTGTCCCCTGGGAAGAGCGGATGGAAGAGGCCTTTGAGAGGAAGAAGGCCAAATATGAGGAGCTGGCAGGTGAATGCCGAAGCAAGGTATGGAAGGCTTGATGCAACCCCATTGAGGTTGGGTGCAGAGGATTCGCTGGCCAGTCACTCATCAGGACACTCAAGATGCTGGGAGTGAAGGGACTGCACAACAGGAGAGTCATCAAAAACATAAGCGATGCCACCGAAAAGGCATCCAGATGCCTGTGGATCAAGCGGGGAGATCCATGGACACATGCTCTTAAGACGCAAGGCGGGACTTGATCACCCCGGCTGGGTCCCCTGGGTGAGGGTGTCTGTTGAGAGACCCGAAACACCTGATGAACCCAGGTGTCAACACTGATGATGTGTCTTAAGGTGCACAGATGTGTATATTTTGAACTCTTACCCTGGGGCCGGGGCTGCAGCTGTGCCATTATTTTGGTAGTTTTTGGGGTTGTTTTCAACTGTCTGGTTCATAATTCTTTTACTTATTAAAGATTATAAAAGTAAGAGCAGAGTCTAAAAACCTCAGTTCGTTCCTCGCCCTGTCCCCGGACGACGGAAGGACTCAAGCCCCGACCCTGGGACCCTGCTCACCCCAAAAAGAAGACGACGGAAAAGCGACAGGAAAAGAGGATTGTGGACTTATCTTTTTTTCATCTACGAGCGGCTGAGGCATAATGTTTTCCTAAACAGCGACGGTCGAGGAAGAGGAGAAGCGCCATGACCTTGGCCGAGGATGCATAGCTGGGGATGTTGCAATCAGTTCGCCGCTCCGGCAAAGCCAGTCGCTCCCTTCTCGACCCGGTACGGGGCCGTTTCCCCGAAGTGGCCGCTCTCCTTATGTTGTCTGGTTGCAGCTGTGGCGAGCAGAGCGAAGAGGGGAAGTGAGAGCTTCGCCAATTCCTCTATCTGTACTCCCACTTCTGTATCCTTGGGCGAGCCTCCCCTCTCGGAGTGAGAGGGAGAGAGTGTTTTTCTCCTCGCCGCTCGTAGATGGAAAAGGATTAGTCCACAATCCTCTTTTCCTGTCGCTTTTCCGTCGTATTCTTTTTGGGGCGAGCAGGGTCCCGGGGTCGGGCTTGAGTACTTCCGTCGCCCGGGGACAGGGCGAGGCACGAACTGAGGTTTTTAGACTCTGCTCTTACTTTTATAATCTTTCATATTTCTTTAACAGATCCTTCTTTTTCAGCATGATTATGGAACTTTTTACACCTTGTATTAAATAAACTAAACTAAATAACTATTAATGTCTACTATGATTCCCTCGGTTATAACATTTGGATGCTGAGCTCAACCATCCTTGACACCCCCTCCTTGAGATCAGTATCTACCCCTTTCTCCCCTTTTTTCTAATATAGAACGTTCTGAGCTCTTTGGTACTTCCATCTAGACATTTAGACATCCACACGACACCCCCTCCTAAAGGTCAGCACGTACATACAAACACATACCACCAACCCCTTAAAGAAAAGTTACGTTAGATGCTGTCATCGTCCAGGGTAAGGTCAAAGATGTCATCTTTAGGGATTGGAGCAGCAGGTGATGGAGGTGCAGGTGTAGCAGGCCATGGCGAAGCACTCCATTGGTCAAGAACCACCATAGAATTAGGCGTTGGAGGTGATGAACTCATTCGGGTTAAGGTGGCTGGAGACACGGCGACATCCACTTCCAGCGGTGATGGGTCTTCCTCACAGATCATCTCCTGGACCGGGTCTTTCTCCACTGGTGACAGTACGTCCTCATCCAAGATTTTCTGGATAGCTTCCAGCACCTCTGAAGCGACGGTGTCCATGGGGACATTGTCAGCGGCGGTACAGTCAGGCTCTGGAAGTGACAGAGAATACACCGGAGTGATGTCTTCCAATTCCGGAGGTTCTTCTGTAAGCATTGTCGAGGTCACTTCTGGTGAATGTCAAGACCACACATCATGTCCTAGGCAGAGGAGAGCTTGACCCAATGCCTGTAGACAGCAAGCTGGTTCGTCCCGAGGCAAGGCTACAGCTCCTTCTGGCGTAGACGGGTGATAATCAATAACAGATTCGTCATCCTCCGGTTGGGGTGGTGCCACTGGTGCCGGTCTTGGTGTAGAGGTTTTGTGGACCAGGTGGATTTTTGGTCCTATCTCACATACTCGGACCATGCCACAGAATGATGCTGAAACTCGATCACCATTAGGTAAAGACCACACCGTTCTCACCACAGGGTAGTAAACGCCGTCTGGGTGGATCTGAAGCCGCATGTCTCGACCAACCCAGGCCGAGTTGAGTATCACAGTTCCTTCAGCATCCAGGTCGTTGAACAATTGATGATTAATAGCAGGCAATAAGTGCTCACATGTTGCTCCATAAGGGCAATATATGCCGTCAGCGCTGTGGATCCAATAGACCTCCCGATAACAAGTATCACACCAGAGGTGATCGTCCACATGCCATAGGTGCTTTGCATCTTGATGTTGACTGTCTTTGTCACACTTGGAGCAGGTTCAGCCAAACTGTAGGATTATAACAATATTCTTCTTAAAGTTCATAGAATCAAAGTTGCATGCTTAAGCAAAAAGCAAAAGATGGAGCAAAGAGTAGCTCCTATGCTCCGAATCCTCGTCTCATAGTTTGGAGTCAGAGCCATGGGGAGGAGAAGGGTAACACTTGGGGCCGTGCTAAGGGCGGCCTAGCATCCACAAATTTATGGGGAAGTATCGCACCATAAATCATTAGCCACATCCGTATTTCATCTTGGCCCACGTCTTGAAATTGTGTCCAACTCATACAGGAGAGTATCAACCACACAATAGCCCAGGCGATCAATACTGCAACTTTAGGGAGCCACTCTTTTTGTCCTCCGTCCTGGAGTCCTGATATCATAACCAGGATATTAACCACAATCACTCCTTGCAGAACCATTAGGCCGACGTATGCATAGATGTTGAAGATGGATGCTAAATCCAGGATCGCCCAGATGACTATAGCGATCCCATGCAAAATTCCTGCTGGCGTCAGGTCAATTCTATTACGGCCCAGCACGTAGGTGGCAAACAAGGATAAGCCGTTATCAGCAATTTTGCAGTAGAAGTTGTTGAAGCCAAATTTTAGTAGGGCTTCGACTAGGCATAGTAGACGTAGCGGTTGTGTAAGGGCCCATTTGCCTAAGCCACAGTAGACGCACCAGATGATGAACTGAGTCCAAAATGAAGCGGTACTCACTCGGGCAGTTCCTGTGTAAAGGCAGTAGTCTTGGTTATAGGGTGTAGTATTAGTAGTTGTCAATGGTTGCTTGGGTAGAAGTTGTTTCATTGCTTGAAATCGTTGCGTAGATGTTGTTCTTGTGTTCTGCGCCCCAAGTGGTTGTTCTTGTCTTCTTCGCCCCAAGTTGAATGCCTGGTTTCCTCTTTTCCAGGCTCTTTATACACATAGCTCCTCCCTTTTTATAGGAGGGGTACTTTGTCTTCAGATTTTGATGGCTTTTTTGTGCAACAGACCTTAATGAGGGCGGGACATCCCCCTCGTACGAGTGCATAGAGAATGACCAATCCGAAAAGGCAACAGGCCAACATTACCACATAAGGCAAGATCCATGAAAAGAGAGAGGACACTCCGTTCCAGAGATAACCCACCCCCATCTCTAGGGCGCGGCCGACGTTCAGAATCCCCATTCCAACCGCTGTGGTAATAGCCTTGCCGGCCAGTTCACCCCATGAACAGACATGTTGATCTTTTCCACATCTCAACCAATCTTCTATTGGCGTTGAACAGGTCATGTTGCTATAGAGGTTGTTGTTTCCCAGCCATTCAAATCCCCCTACACTCTTTCCTTCGCACAGACTTTTACGGAAAGCATGTCCTTCAGCTTGATAGAATTCTGGAGTTGCTACTTGTGGAATTATAACGTTGATAAGTTTATGCGGTTTTCGTTGCATCAGTCCTGGCCCTAGGACTGCTTTAGCACAGCCAACGTTAGGTGGAGTAGATCTGTACCAAATTGTTGTTTTGTCGTTCTTTATCTTCTTCCAAACAGTTCCTAATTCAAACGTATGGAATGCTGAGGCATAATGGTATGAACATCTATTGTCCCATCCAGGGAGTGTTCCACAGTGTCCTCTAGCTAATTAAATTACACATGTATCATTTTTATCATTACATTTCATTTTCCATGGAACAGGGGACTTGTAACGTTGTTCTTCATTTGAGTTGGGCCACAGATCTTGTTCTTTTGCGTACACTGTAGCGATGTATTGATACTTGACCCAATAATTGGTTGTTTTGTTCAGACAGGGTAAAACACATAGTCGAACTTCCTGCTCTCTTAGGCCCCACCAAACTGCAGAGTCGTCCGCGTCATAACTTGTATATCCTTTCTTCCAGGCTTTCAGCATACCTTTTACAGTCTGGTCTTTCACTAGGTTAGTGCAATTTAACTTCCACATTCCACCTCCGTTGATCCAGACTTCTTTTCCGAAGCATCTTGCAAAATCATCTCTTTTGGCTGTATATGTTCCGCTCAAGGCTTTATCTATGGTTGAAGCAACATAGGCGTCTATTTTGGCAAAGTCTTCTTTTGGTGCTGACCATAAGTCATTAGGGTTTGATAATTTTTGCATATACATTTCCGTGTTATGGGGACCAATGAACCCATAACTTGAAAGCATGTATCCATCCTGAAAATATCCGATTTGCTTTTCCAAATCCACGGTACAGTTTCATTAAGCCAATAGTCTATTGTGACTGGAACTTTCCCTCTTATTTCTTCAACAAGGTGTCCTAGTAAGGCATCGTAGCCTTTAAGGAAATCAATCGTTGGTCCTAACACTAGGTAATTGGTCGTTTTACACGTATTCCTTAGATTCCACAAGCATGGATCTAAGATTTTCTTTTTATTTAAACAGTCCTGCTTCATCTTTTCCAATTTTTGTTGTCGTATCTCTTTTATGACTTTCAGTCCTCCTAGTAGTCTGTTTAGTAGAGTTAATGGAGTGGTAACAGCTATCATTGTACTCACAGGTGTGGACTCTGTAGCATGGTTTAATGCTGGTGCCTCAATTCTTGAACAGTTAACTCTTTCGTGACCTGCCGTAGGTGTTGGTAAAGCTCTATTATGCTTGACTCTGACTTTCTTGCGGACCATAATCTGTTGTGTAGGCCAAAACAGGGTTAGATCAGTCAAAACGGTGCCCCACCTTGGTAAAACCATCTCGCAGGTATCGTTCATAGGTGGTGCCAGGTACATCAAATTCTGTTTCCAGTATGCTTGATTTGGAATAGTCTTAAATGGTACACATCCCTCTGTACAAATCCACTGAGGCAACTCTTCATTTACTTGTATCCAGGTGCATTGTGCTTGCTTCCGAGTCTGGTTGTTCAGCGTTAGTGCAGTTATACATAAAGCCCGGCGCACACGGGGAGGATTCGGCGCGCGCCGATTGGTCAGCGCCAGATTCTCACCGTGTGCGCGCAAATTTACGTGAGCATTTGGTCACTTGAGGCCGTGAGCAAAATATCGATCGTGTTTCGTGAGCATCTTTCTCACTACAAATGATTTGTGCGCATGCGTTATTACAAAGACGCAATAATATGGCAGCCCGCAGCGTCTTGTTGAATGAGACTATAGAGAAGACTATGAGAAGATAAATTCGTAGATCTTTGGCAAGACCATCCTTGCCTGTTTGAAATTCGTCTCAGCGATTTTAAAGATAAGGACAAGAGGGAAGAGGCGATAAAAGAAATTGCCACGAAATTGGCGCACACGGGTAAGAATTGTAATTTCCTGTCCTAAATCTATATCATGATAAACATTTTTTATGGACAAATTACATGGAAGGAATAGTCAATTTTACATAGTTGACTATGAATATATATATGATTGATCTTCATGAAGAATAAAAATAGTTTGTTTGCTATGAGGTATACAGTCTTCTGAAAAAATTACTACTAGTATTTGGTGTTTCACTTCTCCATGTTTTATTTTGTGTGAATTGAAAAATTTATATTCACTTTGTCACATTTTACATCATTTTGTTTTCATTATTCCTAAAATTTCCACAGAAATAAGCTGTGGAAATAAGAAAACATTAAAATTAAATCAACTAATTACTAGCGAGACGTGAGCCGAATTCTCATCGTGTGCGCGTGTACTATAAGCGCGCGCGGATGGCGCTGAGCATTCGACGCGCGCCGAATCCTCCCCGTGTGCGCCGGGCTTAATCCGTCCTCTGATGCCACTAGGTTTTGTGCTGTGACATTTCGTTCCATAGCATTGTATTCTTCTTCCCGAAGATTTCTCCAGGCTTCCAGCTGGGTTAAATTACTCATCCAAGTGGATGGGTCCGATTCTTGTACCATTGTCCAGTACTCTCTTGGGTTAGTATGATTTGCATCACTGGTGTTATGTGTAACAAAAAAGTCCTTTGTTTCCACATTCCAGCATGTTTGATTCAAAACCTTACTTGTTCTATATTTTACACTAATATTTACATCTCTCCATTGCTGTATCCCATAGTAATAGAGAATTATCACGCAGACTAATCATCCCAGCAGCATTATGCAGAGTTTAGAATAAAAACGGCACCTTTCTGCCGTGCACCTATGACTGGATCCAGAATCCTTGTTGTTACGTTCTTTGGCTTGTTCCTCTGCACGTCAAAATCTTATTGGGTTGTCTCTTTTCCGCCAGGCCCAGCCATGAACTTGGCAGTAGTTCCATATTCTCTTATGACGGTGTTCTCTCCAGGCTCGGCTCACTCTCCGTCTATTTGGCCCCTGAGCAGGGGGAAGTGTTGGTACGGCTGTGTATGCCCCACTGATCTTGCGACGCACTCGCTGCTCCTTTATGTCGTTGAGTATTTGAGTAGGTGGATATCCTTTTTCTGGATAAAGTCCACGCCACGCCCAGTCCCAGGATCGAACTCTCACCCAGGGGTAGGTGCGTTTTAGTGGCCTTCAACTTCATGGTCAGGCCAAGTTAATACACTTCCAAAGTTGTAGATAAATGGCTGGATGTTTGCCACTCTCTTATTAGTTTCCCTCTGACTCTAAAGATGCTCAGAAATGTGTTAGCATTATCCTGCCATGGGTGGCAAGGAGCGTTGAAGAGGGGCATCCATGATTCCAGGTCTTCTTCTGTTCCTATCTCAGTGAGCACTGTGTGGAGTATACTGTCCTTAAGTTGAACAAGGACTCCTAGAGTTGTCACACCCCCGCGCCTGTACTGTATGTGGTGTAACCAGTCTGTAGGTATGTAGGTATCCAGGCACAGCAAAAGCTTTTGATGTGAATCAGTGCATTCTGACAGGTAATCTTTGGTTGTCAATGATGTTGAACTGAGAATCACGTTCCCAGTTCCTCATGAGTTCACTCATGGCTGTACTGTTAGTCCAAATCAGGAAGTGTCCAGCCCATACTTCTACATATATGGTTTTTGCATTGTTGGAATAGTGTGGCCCCCATCTTACTTTAATTTGCACATTGTGTACCATTATGTACACGACATTGAAGATTAAAGGGCATTGAGTTGGTATACGAGGCGTGTGTATAGGGCCTTTGTCAAAGTAAGCGCCATACCTGAAGCCGGGGTCTCTTCCCTCCAATCTTCTTTCATGGTTGCAGTAGTAATGTTTTGATTCTCCGTAAGGTCCAAATGGGCAGGATGGAAGATTTTTAATACTAACAAATGGAGAATAATCAGGAACTGCAACATCCTCAGTAAAACAGTCCTGGGTATATTTTCTTCGATGTCGTCGTGACACAGACCGTGAAACAAGAGGATCTGGATCCGCCATCTCCCTTCCTTTTAATTTACGACGACCTTTGATACCTTTTGTGGATCTGGTTGGGCTAAGCCTACTTCTGCTTGGGTCACCGATTCTTGCGTAGGTGGCGCTTCTTCTAGGACAACGAAATACTCCCTACTTTTTTCTCTGGTTACCGCCGAGACATGCCCCCATCCATCCAGGCATGTTGTGTAGCAGTATAGATCAGTCTTTCTTAATCCTGCTTCTTTCGTTATTGGCCTAGATGGTCTCAGGGGAAGTGTGACATCTGTCAGGACTTCTCTTATCAGATCTCCCCATGTTACTTCTTGCCACCATCCTTCCCATTCCAGCGGCTTCACATTCTGCTCTAGTGAAGTGTGTTTCTTCTGTGTCCTTCAGCACCCTCCACACTCTGAACACTGTTGGCACTCTGATGAGCCCCATAGGGATGTCTTTGGGTAATGGTAGCTGGTGTACAGCTGGCCAGTTATTGACAAGCAGTATTCCTAGGAGCGACGGGCCATCTGGGGGTGAGGAAGAACTTGGTCTCATACTCATCACCATCCCATCCTGGCATGGATTAAAGGGTGATGGTTGCCAGACTGGAGCCGAAGGTCCTGCTTCTGCATATATAGGACCTGGGGACCCTATCCCTGGGTCCTGATTTTCCACTGGCCTGGCTTGTTGTACTCTGGAGACCCATAGAGTGTCCAGTGGATGTGTGGATTTGGATGTAGTGGGTTGGTCTCGTGCTTTCAGCCACACTCTCTGTCCTACTTTGAATGGGGAAGTAATCACAGACTTCTTCGCTAAGTTCTCGTCGCCCCTCCCTGTTTTCTCTGCAACAAAGGGGCGTTGATTCAGCTCCTCTGAGGGGGAGGGTCTTCCAGCTAGGTAACGCCCATTCAGTGCAGTGGCCATTTCGAGTGTTTTGACACTCCAATCTTTCCCATTTGCATTTTTTCCAATCCAGCCTTTTACTTAGCCAATCGTCCTTTCTACAATGCCGTTTGCTTGTGGTGTGTACGGAGGGGAATAAACTCTTATTATCCCATTCTACCGACACCACTGATCCACCTTGGCATTGCGGAAATGTGTTCCGTTGTCAGTGTGTAGTTCTTTAGGTTTTCCCACATGGCTGCAGACGTGTTCTAGCATGGCAACTACGTTATTGGCGTTAGCTCTTCTGGCCGGTTGTACAAACACAAATCCTGACATTGAGTCCACAATCACAATCACATTGATATCTTTCTCCTCTTCTCCCGGTTATCCCTAAGGGGCCTGCAACATCCATGCAGATTGATCCCCAGGGTACGGAACCTTTAATAGTTAAGCCCGGCGTCCGCTGTCCTCTTCTTCCTGCATTATATTGTCCACATATTTTCCAGTCTTTCAGGACTTTACAAACCCGGCTTTCAGTGATCCACAGGCCAAGCTCTCCCAATCCCTGCCGCGTTGGTGAGGGGTCAGCATGTCCTCGTGCACAACTGTCACCAACTCACTTACGGCTTCTTATGGGACCACCTTGCCTTTAGGTGTTCTGTCCCACTTCTCGATACCAACAATGATGATCCTTCGTTTCTGCACATAGCGATCAACCTCATCATTGCCACGCCAATGAGCTCCTTCTCTAACGTGGGCTTTCTGGTGGATTACTTCCAAGTCCATGCTTAGCCTTAACTCGGCTATTTTGGTCCATAACTCCTGATGAGCCACTGTCTTTCCTTTCGCTCCTTCGAAACCATTTTCCTCCCATATTGATAAATCTTCATTTAGGGCTTGGGCACAGTAGAAACTATCAGTTACAATTTTAGCTCTTTTTACTTTTTTCTTCTCTCTAGTTCAAGCAAAGCTTCCAACACAGCAGTAACCTCTGCTATTCTTTAACTTTACCTTTTTGACGGTAAACTTCTTTGTCTTCATGCCTCAAAATAAATCCCCAGTAGGCTGTGTCACCTGGTCCTTTCCTGGATCCATCAGTGTAAGCAGTCCATGAACGGGGTAAATTTTGAGTTTCCTTAGCTTGCTGCTTGAGTGGGTCCAATCTCCAGATCAGGATCTAATAAAATATCTTCCCATCAACCCCATCTGGCATTAGTGGCTTTAGTACTTTCTACTGTAGCTTTCCTCAAATGTCGATGCACTTGACTTTGGGTGTTAACTTTGATAGTTTGTCCTTGTGCTAATTCTTTCAATGCACTCCAATATCTTGCTAAAACAGCTAGTTCTTTTTCTTCAGGGGGATATTTTCTTTCGACGGTTGTTAAGATATAGCTCCATAGTGTAACTATCCCTTGTCCTTCATTACTTACTGTGACTATTGCATCATCTCCGTCACAGTTCATTTCTGCTACGAGCTTGGTTGTTAGGCTTCGTGGTTCCAGTCGAATCGCTTGTTGAATTGCTTTTTTCAAGGTTTCTAAGTTTTCTTGGTCCGTAGCCGTCCAAATCCATTTTACTGGTTTCGCAGATTCATTCGCTGTCTTTTTCAGGCGTGCATACAAAGGTCTAGCATATTTTGGGTATCCAGGAACATGGTCTCTAACTTAGTTACAGAGTCCTAAGATTCTTTGGAGATCGTTTTCTGAGCTAGGTGGTGTGATCTGTGTCAGCTTACCCTGGTAGCCATCTGAAAGTCCCAGATCTGTTGAGACTTGGAACCCCAGATAATCCACTTGAAAGCGTCCAAGTTGACTTTTTTTAAGGTTCAGCTTCAATCCTGCATCTGTGACTCGTTGAATTACTTGCTGTAATTTTTCCAGATGTTCTTCTTCAGTGTCATCAGCGATGAACACATCATCGATGTAAACTGTTACATCCAAGCCGTCCAAAACTTCCATCACAGCAGATTAAAATATGTTAGGAGAGTTCTTATCTCCCTGCAGTAATCTTTGCCATACATATGCTTTGCCTTTCTGGGTGAATGCCGTCTTGCCTTGTGATTTCTTTGCTAGTCTTAGTGAAAAAAGTCCATTCGCCAAGTCAATGCAGGACTTGTATTTCTTGACTTTCAGCGTTTTTAAGGCACCTTGGGGGTTAATCAGGCTGGCTCTGTTTGCTAGAGTGCGACGATTTAATGCCTTGAAGTTGATCACAGGTCGCCAGCCTCCTCCAGCAGACTCCGGCTTTTTGACAGCTTGAATTGGACTATTTGTTATAGGATTTGGTTCTTCTCTGTAAGGGTCTAGTTAGATGTACCTTGCTGCTTTTTAAGTTCTCCACTCTTATCCTCCAGGAATGAGAATTCTTAGCTCTTCCGTTCACTATATCCAAATCTTTAAGTGTTATTAAATTATTAGGCCCAATCAGCCATATTATATCTTTCCATATTCCAAATGTCATTTTCACAATATCTCCATTGGCTAACTGTACTTCTAAGTATCCTTGAGGTGTGAGGCTTTTGCGGGTCATGGATACTGTGGCTCCAGTGTCCACTAGTGAAAGGTGGGACTCCTTTCACTTTGGTGTAGATGTCATCTCCATCCCGGTAGACTCCTTGCAATACGACCCGCGCCTCTGAGGCCATCATTGCTTCTGACCCCCGCGAGCCTGTTCTCTGGCTACGCGTAGGGCGTCTTTCTGTTCTGCCGTTAACTTATCATATTCTTCTCTTGGCATAAAAGGTATTCTACCTTTTGATTTTTCCTGCGGTCTAGGGGACTGTTGTTGGTTCTGCTGGTCTGCTTGTCTTTTTTGGAACTGCTGTCTTATCACAGGAGGTTGTTTCTGACGTGAGGATCCTGATGTGGTGTTGTTGTTGTAGCTGGGTCTTGACTGGGATTGATTACTATTCTTTGGTGACTGTTGACTTGATTCCTTAGCCCTACGTTCTCTCCACAGTTTCACTTGTAAGTCATACCTTCTTACTTCTTTCTCTATTGTTGCCATTGTTTCATCTACTGGTGTAAGAAGAAATCTATTTTCTCCTGGGGTACCTTGGATGACTTGGTGTAGTATTTTCACATATTTCGCTGGGAGCGGTGTTTCTTTCATCATATGCCATACTTGTGCTAGTGTCTCTCCTTTCTTAAGATTTCTTCTTGCTCTATCAATAAATTCTTCATCTGCATCCATAGGTTGTCCTGTCAGACGTATGTATAAATTCTCAGTTTCACCGGCCTTGACTGAATAGCCCGTTACTTGTGTCAACCATAGAGCCAATACATCCTCATATCCTTCAGAGCTTTTGCTCGATGCCACACATCCTTCAGATATTCTCCGATGGGCTGCTAAGTCTCTTTGGTTTTCCGCGTTTTCACAAGCATCTTCAGCATGCCATGTCTGCTCATACCTGACTGTAGCTCTTCCTCTTGGGGCACCTGCGGGTGCTCGATATAGAGCCACAGGGTATGGTTGTTCCTGAATTTCCTGAGGTTCATCTTCTCCATAGTCCGATCCAACGGGAACTTCTCCTGCCAACTCATGGCATCATGACTATATTGGCCCATTCTCTTCGTGTTGCCATGACCAGGTACGCTATCTTTTCCTCATGGCTTTCTCTCCATTTGAGTGGTATCCCATAGTCAGTTTGTCCAATCTCTGGGATATGGAATTGACGTCCGTCTGGTACTGTCATCAGACCGTAGGCTATATCTCTGGCCAGTTGCTCAATTGCTTTACCTATGTCATATTGTTTCATTTCTTTCTTTCCCTTTTTCTTGTACTTGCCCATCTTTAATAGTCCATAAGTGTGGGGCTCCCCTACTGAATAAAGTGACTCTGAATGTTCGTCTCAGGGCCATTCTCATCGTTCTTCTCTGAAGATTCAGGCTGCCAGTTGACTGGTCGACCCCTTGGTCGTGGCTTCCCTGAGCGGGTAAGCGGCTTTAAGCCAGGTCTTGGCCGTTGAGGACTGGGTGAAAGTGATGAAGGTCTCCTATGTGGACGATTTACTGACGAGTGTGCGATGGGAGGCGGATGAGGTGAAGCTGGCCGTCGAGGCACTACTTTCATATCTTCTACGGGTACCTTGGCTGGTCGTAGCTGAGCTGGTGGTGGCTGAGCTGGTACTAGGGGTATGGTCCTTGACCGTGGAGTGGGTGGTTGTGATGGTATTACAGGGGAATCTGGAGGAGGTCGTCGGGCTGGGGTTGGATTCCCAGGTTGATCAGATTTAGGTGTTTCTTGTCCCAATCTCCTGGTTCTCCTAGCTTCTCCTTGTTTGGGGGTTATAATTAGTACTATTTCCTTTAGTGTTGACACGCTGCCATATGCTTTCCTATAGTTGTATGCAGCTACCAATGCGGCTTTCTCCACTTACCCAGGGAAAGTTCCTTGATCGCATGCCGTCTATCAGGATGGCAACTCTGCGACAATTCTTATCAGCGGCTTCGTGTAGTAATCTCTGTATGGTTTTTACCATCTCTTTTTGGTATTCTGTCTTGGATTCTCCGTCTTTGTAATGGGTGAAAGGTTTAAGCATTATGACAGAATGAGAAGTTTCCCCTCCAGGCAGCACGAGAGTTCCATCAGTCTTTTTTCCTTGCATTAACTCTTCTCTGGCCTCCCTGAGATTATTCTCCCAGGCTTTTCCAGCTGATTCTCTTAGACGACTCTTAAATTTCTTATGAATTTTCCTCATGTTGTTGGTGAAAAACTATTAGGGCATCTGTGTCTACATCATCCAGGTTTCCTTCCAGAAGATTTACTCTGACAATATCTTTCAGTGGTTTCAGGAGTTTTTGGGGATTCTCTTCATCTTCTGAGTCTTCTATAGTTTTTCTCTTCCTTCCGGGCGGCTTGTTCTGGTCAGGTTTCTCTTCATCTGACTGATGCCTCCTGCTAGTCTCCAGGTTCCGTAGCCTACTCCTTTTGATGGTCCAGCCTGAGTCGCCCATGGGTATTTGGTGCCTTCTCCCTTTTTTCCCGGTACCATCGGTGTGTAGACTGTATCACTGCTTAGGTGGTGGGAGTTTGGGGTAGTTATTATTGGTTGATGGAAATCATACCCTTTCATGAATCCCACTGCACTCTCCCTTTTATCCAACAATCCTGGGAATACTCCATCGGATTCTTCCTCCTCATCCGATGCGCTTCCCTGTTCACCGGATGGTCCTGTAGGCCCTTCCTTGTCCTGTTCATCATCCTCTGAATTTTCTCCCCCACTAGCTCGGGAGCGTAGGCTGATTTGACTGTTGACTTCATCAGATTTGTTTTCTTCTGATTGTCTATTTCTCTGTGCAGCAGCTCTCATCGATTCTCTCTCTTCATGATGTTCCCTGTATTTGGGCATAGCCTTGGCTTTGACTCTGACCAGGGTCACTTTTACTTGGGAAATTTCAGCCATCATTTTTAAGATGCTGTCATATTCATCTCTCGGACTGTATAATCCATCTATTTGTCCAGAATAAGTATCTAATGTTCTGGTCCACCAATCCATCCATTCTTTGACATCAGATTTCTTTACCATGTCCGTGGTTGGGCTCTTTACCACAGCTAGTATTTTATTATCCCAATCCCCCAGGATCATACTTTGTGATCCACCTTCCTGGGTTCTCCAAACATCCATTATCTGATTCATGAATTCTTCATCTTGACCTCCATGGAGTTTCAGGACTGTTCCTTTTAGGAGTTCAGTCCATGTATGATATCCTGATCCTAAGGGTATTATTATGCATTTTCGACTTTTCCCTTTTCCCACTTTCAGGAGGGAATCATCGGTAGATATTTTATTCTGTTCTTCTGTTTCTATCGGCTCATCAGTTATTAATAGTTGTGCAGCATCCCTTCTTTCCGTTTTGATTTATGGTATTGAGTTGTCCAAGTTCCAATGCTGAATTTTTGCGCTTTTAATCCAGGAGGAACTGTAGACTGTGTTCGGCTATTCACACCCGCTTCTGTGTGTGTGCAGTCTCTGACTCACCCGCTCCTTTGGCAGTTACTGTGAGTCGTAGCAAATCCTCTTCAGGTTAAGGCGACCTCAGTGGTATTTGCTCACAAGCTTGTTATTCCTTTGGATCTCCACCGCCGACCTCTCCAGAGTCGTCACGATTTATTGTAATCCTCAGGTGTGATGTGTTTCTGGGTTCTCCGGACAAAAGGCACACCGACAGCTATGCAGGTTTACAGATCTTTAATGCCAGCTCAGGATGTTGCTGTTCTCTTAACATAAATTATTCTCTCAACATAAAACGTCTCTTCTTAACATAAAGATTCTCGGGGTCTGGGCTTTTATGCACACCAATGGCAGCTCTCTCTGCAGTTGCAGCGTAACTCAGCTGATCTCTCCCCCTGCGGTCCCGGCTCCTATTTATACAGGGAGAGATCTCATTAAAACAATTGCGCTCACCTGTGCCCGGTGCAGCATCAGCCTCACCACTGGTCCGCTCTCCCAGCCACAGCTGATCACTAACCACTGCCCC
>JAFBJS010009347.1:0-48900 GCA_016785265.1 Paraplagusia blochii | reverse complement strand
GTTTGACTTAAATCACACACAGTCATGGCTTTGTATTCACCTCATATATATGTGTATATATACATATATATATATATATATATATATATATATATACACGCATACACACATATATTTATATATATTCAATGTATATATATACACACATATATATCAATATATATATATATATATTTCATATAGTTCAGGAAAATATATCTTTCTAAATATATGTGTGTGAATATAAATACATGTATATTTATTAAAATATGTATATATATTTTTTGAAAAATCAATATATGTGAATATATGTATACATATAAATATATATGTATACGTACATATATTTCTGACAAAAGAGATGTTGTTGTTCAGCTTGTTTGCGTCCCATCTGCGTAAACAAAACTGTGTTACTGTGTCATAGATATTAGGAATGTGTCCAATCAGAGCTGAGCATTCAGGCAGCCTGGATGCCTTGGGTGAAGACTCAGCATCTGTCTGCGTGTGTGGCACGGATGTAAACATGCTGCAGCCTGTTATTCCCTGCCCCTGCAGACAGGGCTGAACCAGCACGTGCATAGTTCCAAGAACATGAGCACGTGGGTCCGTTTGTGGAAGTGTAGGTGAGAGGGAATGCTGCCGCATGCTCACAGGAAGGAATGTTTTTTTTTTTTTTCAGTTTTCCCAGAAATTTTCTAAATGCCCATAAACAAGAACATTTTGGTCTCGGTTTTTGTTACCATTACGCTCAGAGGCAGACACATTCATTTCATAAGCTTTCCCTAATTGGAGCAAGATGACATGAATCTCAGCAGATCGGAGCAGACATCGCTTTTCTCTCATTCTCCTTTCTCCTGCGGTTGCAGATTCAGCCTTGGTTTTCCTTCTGCTTTTTTTTTGTGGAACAAGAGTCCGCACTGGTTCAAACTAGTCTGGGGTGTTACACAACAACAAAGCACTTACATGGACAATAACGTCATGGGTACACTGACATGGACCCCCCCCCCCTCCCTTTAAAGATTCTAGTGTTTGTATTAGAGGCTATTTTTGCTTTACCTCATTTCTCTACCACCTGAGGGTAGATGATCTAATTGCTTTAACCAGGAAACCAGCGGATTCCTCAATCAGAGTGAGACCCTGATAAATATTTTTCCCCCTTTTTACGTAACATCGACATCCATCACAATAAAGCCTGTATGTTCTGATGGTTGTCATAGCAACAAGCCAGCATCCTTCCGTCAGTGCTTCCCATTCCTTCAAGCTCCCCCATGCAGGAGGCAGCACGGATCCCCCTTTCGCGAAGCCAGCTGATGAGATTGAATCAGACTGACTGTCTTTTAGAGCAGATTACAGCGGAGTTGAAACGCTCTGAAAGGGCAGGATGTTTTGTAATGTCGCGACACAAATCACAAAACAACCTCATCATCGTACATTCATATGGGAGCAGTGTTGACAATGAGAACAGGTGGGTAGGTCTGTGATTTGGTAACAACGGCACAGTGGTTTCTGAATAGAGAGGTCTCATTCTCTCTTTACCTTGCCCATTTAGTAAAATTGTATCGATTAAATTCTGTGTAGAAGAGGAAATCTGAGGAGAGACTGGAGGGTGGTGTCAAGGGAGGGTGTAGACATGCAGTGAATGGCAGTGTGTAAGGTAATGATGGAGGTAAAGAGAAGGAAGTGTATGAAGACAGAGCAGAAGATAAAGTGGTGGATGTTGAGAAAAGAGGATTGTTGTGAAGACCTAGAGAAGGATGTAAGAGCGGTTGGGAAGATTCCTAGATGATGAGGGAGATTGAAGCTAGAGTGATTAGGGAGACAGGTTCTAGGTATGTCTTCTGGACAGAGAAAGGAAGACAGAGAGACCAGGAGAGTAAGATAAGATGGCACTGTGACAGAAGATGGAGCTACCAGGTAGCTACCAGGTACCAGGTGCAGAGCAGTGGAGACTGTGGAAGAGAGAAGAAGAACAGGCAGGATGGAACACCTGGAGAGAAGTTTTAGGAGTGATGTGCGATAGAAGAGTGTCAGCTAAGGTGAAGAGGAGGGTTAACAGGACGGTTGAGAGACAGGCATGATGGATGGATTAGAGACACTCGGAATGGGTAGAAGACAGGAGACAGAGCTGGGGGTGGAGGAGTTAAAGATGCTAAGATTCTCTTTAGGAGAGACAAGGATGGACAGGATCAGGAATGAGGTCATTAGAGGGACAACACAGACAGGAAGGTTTGGAGACAAAGCCAGAGAAGCCAGATTGAGATGGTTTGGACATGTTCAGAGGAGGGACAGTGGATACATTGGTAGAAGAATGATCCTAGAGATGGAGCTACCAGGTAGGAGACAAAGAGGAGATTGGTGGAGACAGTGGGGGTCTTCATCTTTCTTTTGAAGATTTTTTGCTTTTGAGATGAAAGGCGAGAAAGAAGAGAAAAAAAAGTATTTGATGATAGCTGCAAGAATAACTGCTATATTTACCCAAACTTAGTAACCTAATCCACATGCAGATCAACCACTGAATCAACTTGAAAAATATAAACCTGATAAACAAGTACCACCACGTTATTTTTATTTTTGACTGTGTTTGGAGGCAACTTGAGAAGACTTTGTCTAAACTTGGCCGAGTTTGACTCTCAACAAAATCAAAACAAGTTCTGATCAAAGTTACGAGAACAGCGTGTCATCGGTCTTGATGAAAAACAAAGTTTTAGTACATTTGAAGCCTCTAGGCCATAAACATACATTGGAACAGGACAAAACCTGCCCTCATTTTTCACGATTGGTTAACTCATGCAGGGCAAAACCAATCAGTGTGCGTTTAGATTTTCTGCTGTGAGGGCAGCTGGGATGTAGGGGAAAGGTCGCTAGGCAAACTTTGTTGCCCTTCCCCCGAAATAAGAAGGAGCCGAAAAGATAAATGTTTACAACCCGTGAACTCAAGTTTGGACTTCCTGGATGTTGAGCAGCACGTGTGGTAGAAACCTGTCTTTGTTCAAAGCAAAACAAAGAATCCCTTTGTGATGCTTTATTATATATGGAACTCTCCAATAATCTTTGTCAGTCAGCTAAAACATTCCAGGGAATTCCTATGCCTAACAAAACAATCTGAAACTTGTTTGCTATGTGTTGATTTTCCTTTTCCATATTTAATTACAGAACTCAGACAAAGGTAGTTCTGGTTCAGGGGAACAGACTGTGGTTCAGCTGAGTAGTTGTTTATGACACTGCACTTCTCACAGCTCTCAGTCAGTGGCAGTCGGAGGCGTCTAATCGCTGTCTCGTGAGTACACTAGTTTCCAGTCTCTTCCTACTGACTTTTTCGTGAAAAAGAAACAACCCAAAACAAATTCTGAACAAAGCTGATGTTGATCTTTTAAGCCACACTGCAACATTAGAACATTCATCCGAACAAAGAGCTGCAACAGGTTACATTTATTCCTTTGTGTGAGCTGATAATTAATCCCAAGTTATGACTTGTTCAATCAGGTCGGATTTGGGAATCTTGCCTTAGAAGAATGCATCAACAATGTGAGGTTTAATAAGAGATGGTACACGTACCAAGATAAACCAAACACTAGGGGGCACAAGCCAGTGTTTTTTTTTTAGTGCCGGTCCCAAGCCCGGATAAATGGTGAGGCTTGTGTCAGGAAAAGCATCCGGCGTAAAACTTTGGCCAAATCAAAGATGTGAGGGTGTCAGCTAAGGTGAAGAGGAGGGTTTACAGGACGGTTGAGAGACAACCATGACGGATGGATTAGAGACACTCACAATAGGTAGAAGACAGAAGGCAGAGCTGGAGGTGGAGGAGTTAAAAAGGCTGAGGTTCTCTTTAGGAGAGACAAGGATGGACAGGATCAGGAATGAGGTGATTAGAGGGACAACACAAGCTAGAGAAGCCAGACTGAGATGGTTTGGACATGTTCAGAGAAAGGACAGTGGATACATTGGCAGACGAATATTTCTAGAGATGGAGCTACCTAGAGGTAGTTGGAGTAAGAGTTGAGGACACAGAGGACAGGGTGAGATGGAAATTGTTGACCCGCTGTGGCAACCCATGTGAAAAGGGACAAACCGAAAGAAGACAGTACAGTCTCTAAGCTTTAGAATCAGACACTAACAAGATCCAGTCTGAACAAGACACTATTTTACTGGTGAAAATGAAAATGTTCAAGATGATCGAGACTCCCAGTTTATATAAATGATACCAGGTGTTATCAATACCATTTATACCCACTTAAGCAACATTGTAGTTCTAATCATAGTAAAATAAGACACAGGCTGGACTAGGGTTGAACAAGTGTGAGTGGTGCATGGAGAATAGGCTGCAGCTGAGCAGCTATTTGACCTAGTTATACCGCTGAATACCCTTCTGTCAGAACAAAGCAGAAAGAATAAGAATAAGTTGCTTTTGGATAACAGTCTGTTCAGTCTATGTCCAAGTACAGTTGCTTCCTTACCATATTTGCACAGCAGCCTCTGCTTTGTCTCAAGAATGAGGTCAAACATTTCAGGGATCTGGTTCAATCCAGTTTGACTGTTGCCAAACCTCGTAGCATTTACCATCAGGGTGGGGGAAAAAAAAAAAAGAATAAATAGACACAAGTACAGTGCATACATTGTTGACCTATTGTTTTAATCTGTTTTAAGTCATGAGTCATACAGCCATGTTGTGATAAAAATATTGTTTAAAATGCATCAATAGAAAACACCTGGTTCAGTAAACTTGTTATTTTTCAACCAAATCAGGTGTATTACAATATTGCAGTTAACAAAGGATAAAACTCCTTGAGGAAATCTACAAATGGCATAATGGACAAATCCACCACATTTGAACAACATGTCTGGGTAGAAACGTCGACACAGGTGCATAACCTACACAGTCTCACGAATCAAGTGTGCAGAAAACTTGGATGACATGGAGCAATCGCCATTTAAAAATAGACACTTTGTAGATATCAAATGAATTAGTAACACCGAAGACTGAATAGTTGAAAGGCAAGTCAACATATTAACAGTACATGAACTAGTGAGATCTATCAGGTTTCGATCAGCTGCCCAGTTTCAGCAGCTTTACTCCTCAGCGTCCATGTGCTTTAGTTTCTCATTTTTTAGTTACGGACAAAGGAAAAGCCGACGTGGGTTACAAAACAGTGTTACAAAAGCCAATCCCTTCAGAAGTGGAGGGGAAAGACGTACCCTGCTATTAACCAGCTTATCACTACCAAGGATCACAATTGCCGTGCCTCATATTAAGTTGACCAGCCAACTTTAAGCCATTAAAACGCAGGTTAAAACCTCTCAAGTGGGAGAGGGACAAACAATACAGTACTAGTTCAAAAGTAAAAGAAAGTCAGGGGGGCAGTGAGTCGGCCCAGAAGTGGGGAAATCTAATAATCCGCAGGCTCGTCACCCTCCTCGTTCAGCAAACAGGTACGTATGAGGGCTTCAGTCACACCGTATGGGTCGCAGTTGGCCGATGGACGGCGGTCCTCGAAGTAGCCCTTCTTGTCCTGGCCCACGTTGCGGGGGATGCGGATACTGGCACCACGGTTGGCCACACCAGCAGAGAACTCGTCGATGTTTGAGGTTTCGTGGTGGCCGGTGAGACGACGGGCATTGTCGAGCCCCCCCTTGGGGTCGTAGGCACGGATGTGATAGCGGTGCCTTTTGCCAAGCTTCTCGATGGACTCTTCAATAGCTCTGCAAAGGGAGAAATATGAGATTGACCAATCAGAAACTGTCAAATAGTTGACAAATAAAAATAAATAAAAAAACAACAACTCACTTCAATCCACCGTCTTCCCTCATTTCTTTTGTGCTGAAGTTTGTATGGCAACCTGCACCGTTCCAGTTACCAGGGATTGGCTTGGGGTCGAATGAGGCAACGACACCAAAATCTTCACACACACGGTGGAGAATGAAACGTGCCACCCACAGGTGATCGCCCATTTCGATTCCTTCACACGGGCCAACTTGAAACTCCCACTACAACCAAAAAAAAAAATGAATGTATATTTAAGTCAATTTAAAGTTGCTCTCAACTTCCAGAAGTGTTCAAACGTAGACCGTCCTTACCTGAGCCGGCATCACTTCCGCATTTGTGCCACAAATCTGAACTCCAGCGTACAAACAGGCCCTGTAGTGGGCCTCCACCACATCTCGGCCATAGGCTTTATCAGCTCCCACGCCACAGTAGTATGGACCTGCAGGAATAAAGATGAGGGGTCAACTACTGTCCATTATGTTCAATCAAATGAGACAGATACAATTGACGCATATGCTTACCTTGGGGTCCAGGGAACCCATTTGACGGCCATCCGAAGGGATGTCCGTCTGTGCCCAGAATAGTGTACTCCTGCTCCATGCCAAACCAAGGATGCTGGTCCTTCACCATTTCCATTATCTTACTACACGTGACTCTGAGGTTGGTTTCTGAAAATAAATAAATAAATACAGTTAGTTGAGTCACGTTACCATGACAGACGTCCGACTCCTTGATAAGATGATTTCAGTAGATCCAATTATACACCACAAGTCTCATGAGCAGTAACCTGCTGCTGCTCATCAGGGACACACAAGCTTCACCTGACGAGAACTTAATACGCGCATGTGACTGAGTGATTGAATTTACCAACACTGGGCTAGTATGGATGGAGGATAAAAGTAAGAAAACACCTTAATTTAAGGTCTAAAAAGTGATGTTTTTATTTTAATTTATTTCCTGAGCAACTAGGTAGACCCTCATTCACAACCCTCTTGAAAAATTCCTTTAATATTAAATTAAAAAAAGATGTAGAAAACAATTCTTTGTATCATGAGTTTCCCTTTTCCCCCCCCTCTAACCACAGTCTTGCTCGAGGGTCATTCCGTTCACACGACGCCGTCTATTATTCACTTATTCTGTTTTCCATTTTCTTGTAGTTTTCTCTCTGTTCATTTGCCAATGATGCCATTTCATTCAAGCACAAAAACCCTTAACATTTTCAATAAAATCGTTGTGCGCAAATTGAAGACAGGTTGTACGCACATTTACGTACACAAACTGTTTCTCGTTATTGTAATCTTGTTAGAGCTTGCGTACATTCTTCAGTCTGGAGGCAGTCAGGTCTCTGTAATTGCCCCCCTCCTTACCTGCTGGTTTACGGTTGTACTTCAGCACTTCACACAGTACGAGTTTGTTGGGGTCCTTGCGGAACGGATCACGGAACATGGCAGAAGGAACTAGATACATGTCGCTGTTGGAACCCTCAGCTTGATAGGTGCTGGAGCCGTCAAAGTTCCACTCGGGGAGGTCTAAAAAAGACGTGCACAAGAATTTAAAAAAGGTGCATGGCAGCTGTACTGTATCCTGTAGCATTTGGACAGGCGTGACGAATGGTTGACCAGAACCACTTCCAACCAGTACGAGCAGTTATGCAACTCAAGTTTTTTTTTTTTTTTTTTTTTTTTTTTAGGACTTGGCTAAATTTATGGCTCACATCTGGGAAGGACGTAACACGTTTTGTACCAGTTCTCATCTAGATGTGTATAAGAGACAGAAGTTCCACTCGGGGAGGTCTAAAAAAGACGTGCACAAGAATTTAAAAAAGGTGCATGGCAGCTGTACTGTATCCTGTAGCATTTGGACAGGCGTGACGAATGGTTGACCAGAACCACTTCCAACCAGTACGAGCAGTTATGCAGCTCAAGTTTTTTTTTTTTTTTTTTAGGACTTGGCTAAATTTATGGCTCACATCTGGGAAGGACGTAACACGTTTTGTACCAGTTCTACCCCCAACACTGCTAATGCTAATACATTCTTTATTGACCCTTAACTTTGAAAGGCTTAAAAACAATAGGACTTTTAAGATAATACATTTACGGACAGCGGGTGACCTAATAAATAACTTTAAGCTTAATTATAAAACAGGAAACACTAAAAATCAGTGGCTTTTTCATGGAGGTTGATGGGTGCTTACCTTCAATGCTTTTGGGTTCTGAATCCAGTGTTCTTGTTTTGCATCTCAGACCCTCTCCGGTGCCATCAACCCAAATGTACATGGCCTGGACCTTGTCCCCCTGGGGGAGCTCCATGTACTGGTTCTTGACAGCTTTGCTGAGGGTGGCGCTGGCTGATGTGGCCATTTTTTATTTCCTACTATAACACACCTAAGGAGAAAAAGACAGAAAATAAAAGAAAGGCCGTTAAAAATCATGGGGTAAGAAGAGGGGGGCGCTGTGCTCCCGATCACGTGTTGCGTAACAGGCTTTTGAGGGGCGCAAATCGACCCCCATTGTCTCTACTTCCAGAAACAGGGCCGAGACTAACACACCAATGAAGGGGGAACCGAGGCACAAGTCCAGGGCTTTCTACAGCCATAAATACCGATTTTTTTTTTAAAAAAAAAACCCTTTCCGTGAAAAGTGGACGCGGGTGAAACAAAGAAGCCATTTTAAGCAACAGCCACGGAGGCGCGTGGCGGAAACCAACCAAAAATTCAAGCGGGTTAAAAAAATAAAACACACAAAATATAAGGATAAATGAATGAGACAAAAGGCAAATATTGACATTAATGACCGTCAATGTTCTGTAAACAGTGGAAATCCGCACCACATCCTGGTTTCTACAGTTATTGTTGTCACGGTTACTATAGCGTTGAGGCAACGTTGCATCATGGTTGACTTTACATCCGCAATATATAAATATAACCCACATATGGTTAAATATTATGGATTCTAACGAAACATCAACAAAACCAGCACCAAGATCTCTGTTTATCCCCCTTTTACTGCAGTACAACAGTTGTTTAAGGACAAAAATCTGTATATTTCAGGTAAACTTAGAGATTAACACGAGTGGAAGGTAAAAGTCCTCAAAATAAAATAAAATAAATACACATTCTTAACGTCCTATATATATATATTAACAACTTGGCTCTGTGTAAACCATTTTACTAAAATCCATCCACACGCCACATTTTACACCAAGCTACACCGGCATTAACAGAACTAAAAAAATAAGACAAAATCTTAGTCTTAGACATAAAAAGCAATATTTACCTGGATGAACGAGGAAATTCAAAAAATAACTAAAGGACTGACGGGTCCAGTGTGATATCGTAAGGTTTGATGCTAGTTTCTTTCTCATTCTCCGGTACCAACTACCCCGCTCTAGCAGCTATTCTTATAGGAACTGGAATAGCCCCTGTGATTGGCCACCGGATGCATTTCCGGATTGCCGCTTCTTTGATTGGAAGACGACCAAACGGCACAGCAACGCCCTCTAAGCAGCTTGCTGACCGCGTGCGCACGAATGGACGACCTGCCCCGCTGCACAAAATCTGGCAACCGGAATGAAGAGGAACTAAATCGTAAACAGGAGTGGACAAAAGCAGCATAAAATGCATTGTTTGGTGGTGGACAAGGCGGCGCACTTCATTAGAGTCTATTGTCCTGACGAAATTCCCAAAGACAACGCCACCATGTGGTCGACGTCTGTTGTTGTAAAACCATTCAGGATTCCATAGACAAGATTATGTAATGCGCTCATCTGGGATTGGTTTATTCTAGTTTTGCACTGGTTTGCCCACGTGACGTGTTACAGCGTGTCCTCGATGATGGGTGGTTAAAACAAATAAATTAAATAAAAAAGGTTTCCTTTTTCTGTTTTTTTTTTTCTGTCTTTTTATTCTTTCAAAATCAACAATGTTTATGAGCCTTTCCATGGAATTTTGTATTCCCGGTACATTTTATTTCTTGTCAGTGTATTTAATAAAAAAGGGAAACAGCCCAGTGCTTTTGATGGGGGAAATTTGGGGCAGTCACATTCAGTCTTGTTCAAAACTCTGTCAGACATTAGTTAAGTGAGAACTGATGTAATACTTCACAAGAAAGGGTTGGCACTGGTGGTCTACGGGTTAAGGACCTGTCCAGCTTAAACTTGTCAATGGGTAAGAGGCTGAAAATGAATGAATGAATTCAGTGGAGAATATGAGGACAATAGTCCGCAAAACCAGAAACAAAAGAAACAGAAGAAAAAAAAAAGATCTGCACCTGTTGAAAAAGCTAGAGAGGACAGATTGAGATGTTTTGGACATGTTCAGAGGAGGGACAGTGGTCACATTGTTAGAAGAATGATCCTAGTGATGGAGCTACCAGGTAGGAGACAAAGGGGAGATTGATGGATGCAGTGAGGGAGGACATGGAGGTAGTTGGAGTCAGAGTAGAAGATGCAGAGGACAGGGGGAGATGGAAAACTTCAAAAGTCAAAATTTTCCTGGGCTTGTCATAAACGGGTGATGTTGGGTCCTCAGGCCAGACCAGTTAAGAACCACTGCAGTAGACCCTTCCTTAAATATTAAAAAAGACATCACGTCCATTATAGACACCAACATGTTTGTATGTCTTTTTATATGTTGAGTCCTAGGGAGTTCTGATATTTCTGTAACAGCTGGATAAAGATTCTTATACATCTACATCATAATATCCAAAAAGTTAAGTTGCTGTCTTCTATGGTCCTTCACTTCTTCCTTTGTTGCCAGATCTTTCTGCTGAGTCAGCTGGCATTCCTATTGACATATTTTGATGAGACGTCAGATTTTATTTACAAATGTGATGTGATCACAAATATTTTTTTCATATTATAATTAGCTTCCACAGGTACTTCATATGTATGTATGTATGTATGTATGTATGTATGTATGCGTCTATGTGCATACATACATACATATGTCTATGTATGTATGTATGTATATATGTATCATATACATATATATACAAAAATATTTATATATGTTTGTGTGTGTAGTACTAGGGGAAACTACATAAAATATTGGAAACAGCATTTGTAAATATGTGTACATATATACTGCACAATATTTCTCAGTATTATATGTAGTTTTCACTAGTACTACACATATATTCATATAAATATATGTATATAACTATTGAAAACTATATAGAATATTGGAAAAATATTTTTATTATAAGTATATATATACATTTCATTATATACATAAAAATATATACTTGTATTTGTTTGTCTGTTTAACACAGCCACAACAATATACGTACATATATAATATACTTATAGATTTGACACAAAATTATATTAAAGTAAAATATGTACTATATATTGTATACATTTCACTTTTATTTTTTATTAACTTCTGTACTATGTATATATATATTTATATTTATGTATGTATACCTATATTCACCATTTGTTTTTAGATTTGTTATTTGTTATTAAAATGATGAAAGTTATGCTTAAACAGCCAAGTTAAAGGGTGAGGCATTAACATGGATGAAGTAGCGACCTGTTGGACAGGGGCTAAAATCAGAGACAGAGCAGGACACGTCTTCTCTAAGGTCAGCCTAAACAGGCAGGGTTCACTCCGGAGGGGCAGTGGTGAAGGCTGGAAATCAGACGCAGCACCTGGGACTGTCAGACAGCCTGCTGTTAAGAATCTGCTCCAAGCCTTCTGGGCTGCAGGCAGTTTGACAGGGAATGTCCTCATTTTGGGCAACAATTCCCATGCTTTCTTTTTTTTCTGAGTCACAATACACAACCCACACATCTGCATCCCAACTTTTTTTTAATTCTTAACGCCGTTTACCCGAAATGACTTAAAATCCAGAACAGCTTACAGAAACATTCATCTTGAATGAATAAATGTAATGCAGTTCACATTTGCCGTTTGGCAACAGACAGACAAGGAATGACGTAGTGGGTATTGTGCTCGGGTAAAGACAGAATAGAACTAACTGACCTGAAATGTGGCGAAATTCCAGTGACAGATTACCTAAGGAATGCTGGGAACATCAGCACTCTTGACCTAATGACTGAAGGGAACACAGAGACAGAGTAACTGTTCAAACTTGTAGTTTGGCTTTTCAGGTTGCTCCCAGGCCTGGAACATGTGTTACATGAGTTTTACAGCATCTGGCCAAAAGAGGGCAACAAAACACAAGGTCTGGGATACAGTGAGATGCACAGATTTATTAAAGGATATTTTCTCTAATAATTTATCATTTATGTGCTAAAAAGTTAAAGACAGTTGCTGCTGAATCAATCACAGAAAATTATTTGAAATTTGAAAAGAGAAAAAAAAAAAGGTGACACGCAGTATATTTCTTCCACTTCATATCTATTGTATCTGTATTTACGTATTTGTTTCTCCAATCTGATCCTCTTATTTGTGTTGTTTTCATTTCTCCCTCAGGAATAAGGAAGCACTTATAGGTCAGACTTATAATCTTCTGTAATGTGACATCAAAAGTTTTTATCTGGTTGCCATGACGATACCATGGTCATGTTCTGCTGATTAGCAGTCATTTAAACCTCCTTGTCTAGTCTTGTTTTGACAATTTTTTTTCACCGGCGCTCAGGCAGAGTTTCCCTGTTGTACTGGGCTGTGGAGATTATCCACAGTGACAGCTGGTCACTGATCAGAGACGGTCTTTATTACTCTAGAACTATTAAAAAAAAACTAGTCTGGTTTTAATGGTACAAACACAATATAATTATTGTCTTATCACAGGGCCATCCTGACCTGGAAAGAATAATCTTATTAACTTCATGAGGAAGAATTAGTTATGAAATTAGTTTACAATTTAATAAATGTTTTGTCAAAACGTAGATGGGCCTTTTTGTTATGTTTTCTTTAAGGATAACAGACACTCCTTGTATCTTTGTGCTTTGTAAAGACACATGTACGACCTGTTCTTAGAATAATCACTAACTGCAGCCTTTGACCACATCAGATCAGGACAACATCATGTTGGGTTATCTCGGACTGTGATACATTGACATGCTAAAACTTTTTTTTTTTATTAAAAACTTGATTATTCATTCATCCATGTATCTGTTACTGGGTTGCAGCGGTCTCCACAGCTGCCATCCAAATCACACTGCGGGTGGATGATGATAATTATTGGTAATACCATTAATACATTTTTACTTCTATATCATCGTCTATATCATCGTCACCAAATATTTCACCTAGATAAATATGGGGCAATGTCATCACGGATAATGTATATATATATATATATACATATATATGAACATATATAGATAGATAGATAGATAATAGATAACCTTTAATTGATTAACTATTAACAGGAACCAGGTAATTTAGCTATCTTTAAAAGTCAAATAAGCTTAAATTTCTTGACCAATTCCAAAAAGAATGTCCCCTGGTAAAGATACTCACTTATTATTATTATTGCTACTACTACTACTACTACTACTACTACTACTACTACTACTACTACTAATAATAATAATAATAATAATATAATAATAATAATAAATTGGTTTTACATAGCGCCTTGTTAATAAATATAATTTTTTGGTTGGTATCAATTTGTTTGGCTGGTATTTATTTATATACATACATATAAGCTAAGTTCATATAAATTATCGTGTAAATAAAATATAGAAAATAAACGTAGTTATAGGAAACAAAATGTAGACATAAAATTCAAACCACTGCATACCTGCATGGATAAATGTGTATCGGATCAAAACACGTCACTACCGCTAGATGCCGCTAGATCCTGAAAGTACATTGTGTACCTTCAAATTCGATCCCCTCAGTCTACGTCTACGGTGTCCATCCATTCCCATCCACGTCCATTCACTTCAGCTATTGCTGCAAACAATGTAAAACATAATTAACCACAGTTGTATAACTTTAATAGTAGATTTCTGAACTCAAATGACTTTAGATTAATCAACAATTATGCATTTACATATGCATTTGTTTAATGAATACATATTTTTATTAAATTGCATTAAATTTTATTTCAGTGTTACACCAGACCAGACCTTCATAACACAGTAATAAAACATATAATATTTAGAAAATACATCGCAGCAGAATTGGCGTCGTTTGATAAATTGCACTGGTTTGAACCTGGTCAGTAAAGATTCTTGATTTCAGCAATCACCTAACGGTAGTTCTTTGACATTCCAGGAGAGGGCAGCAGCTCCTAATACAGGATGTCATCTTTTACCAACGTCATCCATTCTCTTCTGTTTTTCTGATCCCGATTATTGAATTTTCTTGCGTGAATTTATCCAAAACTAACCGTGTTAGAGTGAGACTATATTAAATCTGTCTTTCCATCATTTAATATCAGCTCCTGGTTGACGTTGACGTATAAACTGGTTGTTAAACTCAACGGTGATGTAACAGGGACCTGAACAGGCATCAGAATCAGAGGGAGGGATGGGAGAAAATGCTTGAGCGGAAATGGAAAACAGGTTGGATTGAAAATAATAATCAGAAAGATGAACTGGTCCAGACAATTGATGGTTTTATTCATGGTTTAATCAAGGATATTATGATGATTATGGCTTTATAACTCACCTTCGGGTTCATGTCTTTGTCACTCAGCACGGATGTTGATAAATAACCCACCTGCCTTCCTCTACACCTTCACCCCGCCGGATCTCTCAACAATTAGACCCTAACCTCTACGATCCCTGGGACGCCATATATCACGATGCCCTCTACAAACCACAGGACAACACACTACCTTAAAAATTAATAAGGCCCACAACATATTTGTCGCTATTTCGATGCCCAGCATGTCCTCTGCGACTCATCACTACAGCTGTAAATCAGGCCAGGAGGAGCCCCGAGGGAGCGTGTTCCTGCAAAGCTCCTTCAAAACACTTTATATGGAGCATCAATAACCGAACACTTTGCAAAAAAACACTTATTGGCACAGGGGCATGAAATGGTATTGATTGTTCAAATGAAAATCAGCAGGAGCGATGGCTGCAGAGACGGCGCCATCGCTGCGACTTTTGTCTGTCTTCACTCTTCGGTATCGGCCGGGATGAAGGCAGAGCAGCGTGAGGCATCATGGGTTATATTTAATCCAGCCATGCTCTTCGTTGGGATAATAACTTTTTTGCTTCATTCCAGGACTTGTCTGTCATCTTGACATGGCAATATCTCCCAACTCCACTGTTTCATAGTCAGTTTCATTTATTTCCAAATACCATTTCACACCCTGCTGGCTTTAACTAGGTATTATACAGCGTGCGGGGAGTGTGCTGCAGATTGAATCGTGACAGAGACAACAACGTTTCTGCTGAAAAATAAGTGAATATTGTAAGTGGCAGACTCTATAAAATGATTTTTTTTTTTTCCCTTGCTCCATTTTCTTGCCGTGAATCTATGCCCTTGTCATCCCTGCCCCTCAGGTTTATGTTAGATCCCTTTAACTGGTGAAATATAACGTGAAATATCTTACTAGGTTTTATGTGCTTTTTTTTAACATTCATTCAGAACGAAGAGAAAACCGTCATTTTATTTTAATGTACTATTTTTATATAATTTAATATGTTTTTAATTGAGTTTTATTTTATTATTAAGTAAGTGGTGACTGACAAGGATCAGGGATGAGGTGATTAGAGGGACAACACAGACAGGAAGGTTTGAAGAAAGAGCTAGAGAAGACAGATTGAGATGGTTTGGACATGTTCAGAGGAGGGATCCTAGAATGATCCTAGAGATGGAGCTACCAGGTAGGAGACAAAGAGGAGATTGATGGATGCAGTGATGGAGGACATGGAGGTAGTTGGAGTCAGAGTAGAAGATACAGAGGACAAGATGGAAACTGTTGACTCCCTCTGGACAGATTCTGATGTTAAAATTGTGAAATTATTCTGTCATTTTATACACACACTTGATTGTGATCATACGACTGTACATTCACCTGCAGGGACATGTAACCACTTTGTTTGCATGTTAGTGATAACATTGCCTAGCGATCTCCGCAACTGCCACCCAAATCACACTGCACCATGTACTGTGGGCATTTCTCTCTGTTTTGCTCCATTTTTTTTTTTTTTGCCGTGAATTTGTTTTCTTGTCATCCCTGCCCCTTGGGTTTATGTTAAATCCCTTTAACTGTTGAACTACAACTATGTGATTTGGTTTGACGTGCACTTCAACACTCATTCACCTTAAGAAAAAATGTTATTTTCAAAGACATATATTTTTGTTATTGAAAATATTTTCTTATTTTCAATGTTATATTTTCCCACTTTGCTTTGTTACTAATTCGGTTTTACTATTATTAGGTTAAATAATAAAATAGTGGATGAGTGGTCTCCACGATGGCCACCCAAATCACACTGCCTCATACTGTGAGCCTTCCTGTGGATGATGAGTGCACTGGAAGTTGGCTCAGAAAACCTGTCAACTTGGCAGGTAGTGGAGTCGAACCTGAATCCTTGCAAACCCAAATCTGCTTCCTTAACCACTAGGCCACCATTGTTAATTTTTTTGATATATAAAACAATTTGCATCATCAGATCTATTTATTCATTCATTCATCTTCATCTGCTTGTCCCTTTCTGGGTCGCAGGGGCAGCAGGCTCCACCCAAATCACACTGCACCATATTCTGAGCCTTTCTGTGGGTGGTGAGCCCACTGGAAGTTATGTGGGTTGGGGTGATGCTATGATCAGAGCACCTCAGTGGCAACCTGGCAACTGGTGGATTAGAACCCGAAGCCTTGGGAACCCAAGTCTGTTTCCTTAACCACTTAGCCACTACTGCTGGGCCAGATTTCATATTTTATATTATTCTTCATGATATTCTATTTTGACAAAAAACGGCTTCTGTTTTGAAGCTCTTGACTGAGTCACAGTTTCTTTTTAGTGCCAGTAAGACCTCAAAAAACTTTTTATTTTAATAGAAATAAGTCTCTGAAAATTCTCTTTAAAAAGGAGGAAAAAGACCTAAGGACGAGACAGCTGAAGGCCTTGAAACTGCTACAAAAAGAAAGTTGAATTTCAAGGAAATAACCAAAATCATGATGATAAAAAAAAAATTCTGGCATAAAGCTGTTTGAGGTGGAGAAAAAAAGGATAGAAACCACAGCTTTAAGGGGTGTTTATAGCACTCCTGTTGGAGAAAAGGGGGAAAATGTCTTAAACGTGTCAGTGAATGGAAATACTGAGTTAAATATACAGTTGAAATTTCAGTGCCAGTAAAAGAAGATTATTCAAAAATAAAAGCATTTAACATCTTTTACATTTTCACATCATTTCCACGGCTTTCAAAAGCAAACAGTGTTTCGTTGAATTTTTGTTCCTCCCTCGACGTTCCCTACATGTTCCAGGAGGACGTCTCGCCGACTGTCTCCTTGAAATTACATGTAATTAAACAGCAGCGGTGAAAGGATTCCGCTGGAAACCCGATCGGTGGCTGGACTGAGCTGGAAGGCAACGTATTTTTGTCTGAACAATAGCAGCCAGTGGTTGGAAAGCAGAGGATTGTCACACAGCAGACTGTGGTTTAAAGCCACCTTCCTGTCTGTCAAGGACTAAGAAGAAAATAAATAGAAATCTGGCTCTTCCAGCACAAAGCGCGATGTCACAGTGTCCTGTCAGTAGGGGGGAGACGGACGGAAAAACAATTGGTTTAGGGATTAAGATAGTTTTTGTTGATGGTTTAAAACAGGCTGCAGCTGGTGCAATGTGTGGGGCCAGACTCTGAGACTGTTTTTATTTGTATTTTACCTTAAATTTCTTTAAAAAAAAAAATTATTTGTTACAATACCAGGAAAGTGTTGCATTTTCTTTTACTAGAAAAATATTATTGTTGAATCTGTTCAATTTACATGCAACAAGTACACCTCAGCATATGTTTGACCCAATATTCTACTTTTCCTTTTTCTAAAATTCCAACTAACTTCAAGTTTGGTTCACTTTTCTTTTTCTCCTGACCTTAGATTTTATTTTTTTTTCCATTCACTAACGTAATCCTGTCTCACAACTGCAATAATAAATGACACAAATGTTCATTTATTTATCCTTTTCGAGCAGTCACCTCACCGTTGCCCTCTGGAGACCACTCTCATGAGTGCGTGTTTCTGTGCCGGGGTCGCTGTAGGTGGTCCTGCCCATGGCTTGGTGGGTGAGCATGGTGTAGTTCCCGCTGCCACTACCACTGACATATCAGAGCTGTTTATTAAGAGGATGACAACTCTATCAAGCCCCATAAGCGGGCCCTCGTGCACAGGAGTTCTTTTGTTACTTTCAGGGAGAGTGTCATCAATCTTACTGCCATGCTACTCTCTTGAGCTGTTGATGGCAAACACGATTCCCCCCCCTTTCTGCCTGGCCTCTCCCGCCTCACAGCCTGGAATCAGGCGTGGTGAAGGGGATCGGCAAGATAGGAGGACTTTCCCCGAGAGTGCCTTTTCTTGACAGGCGACAGAGCAGACCATTTGGACACCAGGGTGGATATATGGGACCATGTAATGAAAAGATGTTGACAGGACCTGCTCTCTCTGTAATGAAGGTCCTCTGGAGCTGCGAATGGATACACACATCTTTCATGCTTTGTCTTGCTGCCTTTCCCACAGTATCTAGCTCATCCATTTTCACCCCAAAAAGAAGGTGCAAGAGAAGCGCCCGCCGCACCGCTGACAGCGTTAAACATTTACATGCAACAACGCGGTGTGAATTTTTAATGAAACGGCAAGTGAGTTGATTTACACCCACGACTCGGAGAGTAATCCCTTCTGCAGCGGGGCTGCGAAGGTGCAGCGGAATGATCAGCCTTTCTGTGCTCTCCGTCAATGCTGCTCAAGACTCAGTGCGGCTCACAGAGATGGACTATGATGTATGTACTCCACTTTAGCATTGGCTGAGGTCACAGACTCCATAAATGTCTTAGACAAGTCTGATATTTTAATCTCTTTTTAGTGAGGGAATGTTGGGCCTTTGCCCAATCAATACACAGGGCAGTAGCCCTGCCAAGATATCCTGTGGTAGCTTTCCATTGTTCTGGGAGGAAGCTGAAAATGTCCAGCACAATAGAGAGGATCAAAGTGAAAAAGAAATATGAGTGTCTGTAGTCCAGGAGAGAGTTTTTCGACGATCTCGGACGATTTGACCATTCCCAAGTCTGGGATTGGCAGATAGAGAGGAAGGAGAGAAAGAGATTGAGAGAATAAAGTGACTAATGACGTTTCCGTTCAGAAGAAAATCTTTTTTTCGTAGTTAAGGGTAAACTTTTTAGTTGTCTACTGCAGTGTTTCCCGAAGACTGGGTCGCGGCCCTCAGGTGGGTCGCAAGAGATATTTTCTTTGGTCGTCCGTCATCATGTTTCCTTGGAGGTGACAGTTTATTTACTGATTTTCATTGATTAAAACCTGTGAAATAATATTGTTTAGATGCCACTTAGTCGACAACAACAAAAATCCTCATTAATGTCCGATAACAGTCTGTTAAGGAATAAATATATTGATTTCGTGACTTTTAAAATATGGGTCCACAGAAATAAAAGTTTAGAAAAAGTATATATATATATATATATATACAGTATATATATACAGCATATATATGTATATATATTTATACATACAGTATATATATATTTTTTTTTCGTGTAGGAAATATATCAAATTTAAAGTGTATAACTGGAGATCGTCTGCATTACTTATTTACATCTGATTTGGTCTTTTACCATTGTCCATTTATCCACCCATTTTTGTCCCATTATCCATTACCAGGTACTGGGGGACAGCAGTCTCCACAGCCGCCACCCAAATCACAGTGCACCATATCATACCTTCCTGCAGGTGAACCCACTGTAGGGCCAACCACACTAACTGGGATGGACTATCACCCTATCACCATTGTGTTTGACTATTATTATTATTTTAATGGAATATTTTATTTCCTGTTTCCTTGCAGCACGAAGGTAAAAACCTCTTTGACGTTTACAGGACCAGTTATTTTCTCCAGTGTCTTGTGTTCTCCAGCTTTAAGTCACAACACTGACTAATACCAGGTCAACACACACTGTCCCACTGGTTTGTGCATCGGCTAAATACTGAGGGCAGATCCCAGAGGGGGTTAATAACCACGGCTTCGTAAAATAATCCTGTTTGTTTATGCAAAGTAAAACCGTGTAAGCCCTCCTAAATGAAGCGAGCTCTCTTAGAAACCCTGCGTTACAAATTCCTCGCTCCTTACAAAAGCATTTGGGAAACACTTAAAAAGAATTACATTTTCCAAAGGGGGGCAATAATTTGGTGCACAACCTTATTTGCAAATCAGGTCCGATCTATTTAACAGGGACTCTGCTGCCTTTGTGAGCTCACAATATCAAGACTCCCTCACATTAACGTTGCTAATTTGTTTGCCAATGATTTCCAAGTCGCTGAATAATTGGCTGTGAGATATTGTTTGTTCAGGTGTTCCACGTAATTGAATTTGGTATTGAAAACACTGCGGACCAATGTTGGGAGACTGCTGGAAAGACCGGCGCACTGCGTGATACATTTCTTTGAAATGGTGCAGATTAATTCTCATCCCAATGGCGACTGGCGATGATCACGGCAATAATTATCTCTCTAATGTAAAAAGCGCACGCCGACGGAATTTTAAAACAACTTAAATCACATTCCGCCGTTTTCAATTAATGTCCCGTTGTCGAGTCTTCTCCGGCCGACTCTTCCAGGAACGGCGCCATTTCCTCGCGCAGTACGATGACCTTTGGAAACTCGCAGATTGATTTTGTGCTCCCATTTTTTAAAGTCTTTTGTCAGGGGCTGCTCTGTGAGCTGCGTGCTGATGAGCCTGTTAATATGTGTTGCTGTACGGGCCCGGCCCGTATGCACATGTGGAAGTGATATCTGGCGGGACACATGTTGACAGAGCAGGGTGATGAATTTGATTGTGGCCGAATGTGAGTTGGTTCTCAGTGCAGTTTGATTCAGCTGCCCGACACTGACCTAATGCCTCCGCTCAATCAGTCACCTTGTCCTCCACTTGACTCCTCACCCCGTGATCCTTCTCTCCCACCCCAGAGGACTCAAGAAAAACAACGCAAGTGCTTAAGACCCTCCCTTCACTCAGGCCGCTGTCTCGGCAAAAATAAATTAGATATGAAGTCACTTCTGGGTCTCTGCTTGTTTTCTTACTCGGTTGAAAAGGCCATGTGTCGTAATAAAAGTTTTTCACCGTACAACAAAAGTAAAACCACCGGGCTGTCTGACACGGCTGAATAATTAGGCCAAACAGGAGTAAAAACCTGGAAAAACAAGTCTTCATTACATGAAAAAAGATACTTCTCAGTATAATCATTGCTCTAATCTATCATCTCTACCCGCAGCTCATGCAAAGGCGCGAATAATGCATCACGGGGTTCAGTCCTCGTCTGTGGACCACGCTGGCTAAAGTTCAAGGTGCCATTTAACTAAACTCAAGTTATCTTTCATAACCTGTGTTTATACATGCAGTGTTATTTTGTGTCGTAACCTGGGGCGACAGCGCCGTCTACATTCTTGCCCCCTTACTTGTGGACCACCTTTCCTCCTGACCTCGGAATATCTCCGTCACTGTTATCTTTGGAATCAGCTTCCAAGGAACTCCTAAAATGTGGCTGCGATCTGCACACACGTGATGTCGTCCTCCACCGTATGGTCACGTTATTTTCTTGTCATCTGCTAAAACCAGTGTATTAAAAATCTGTCTTAGATTTTATATGTTAATTAAAATGTTGTTTCTACTGTGCTCCCAGTATGGTGCAGTGTGATTTGGGTGGCAGTCGTGGAGAGTGTTGGCCCTGAGACATCCTAACGGATAAGAGGATGAAGATGAATGTATATGCTACATACACTATAAATGTATAAAAAATGTTTACAACATATATATTTCCATGTTAGTAGTCTTAGTAGTAGATTAGTAAATACTAATTGTAACCTATGATATGTACAACATATGTATACATATATTCATATATTATACATATATTTATTTAGTTGTAACTATTATATATACATATATCAAACACACACACACAAATATAAATACACATATATAATATATAAATAATAATAATATAATATATATATTATATATAAATAAATAATAATCATAACCTATAATATGTACAATATATGTGTGCATATATTATATATATATTTATTTAGTGGTAAATATTATGTGTATATATATATAATTTATGCATGTTACACACACATATTTATATATATATTACATATATAAATAACAAATTTTTGCCACTAAATAAATAAAGACAAATACAGTATAATGATAACAACAAAAATAGCTTAGCTAATACTTATTTCTGCTTACCAGTTCTCCACGACCGCCACCCAACTCACACTGCACCATACTGTGAGCCTTCCTGTGGGCGGTAAGTCCACTGGAAGGGTCAGGACGTGGGTCCATGTGGGTCAGGACGGGGCCACGCTCAGGGCACCTCAGTGTCAACCTGGCAGCTGGAGGACTCGAACCTGAATCCTTGCAGACCCAAGTCCGCTTCCTCAACCACTAAGCCACCAAGTCATGGCATAGTACTGACAAAAACCTTGCTTTTTTCCCATGCTGTTGTGTTCATTGTATTCGTCATGGAATCGACATTTAATGGTATCAGAAATTGGAGAAAACAAGGGAGGTCTATTAGTATATTTTTTCTTTCACTATATATAAATATATATGGCTGTGTTCCACACATTCAAGCCCAACTCCTGTGGTTTCCAATGGTAGCCATGGCGATGGTGTTCCTTGCAGCAGGAATTTCAGATCCTTGTCTGTCACTCTGGGGCAAAACTGAAAGGAAAAAAACAACAACTGAAGAATAAACCAGGATTTTCTTCTGGTGTCTTTTTATTTATTTTTTTTTCAACCCCTTTGTTTATTCCATTAATCCTCTCTGAAACATCTCTGTGTGACAGTTTGGGACAGTTTCACTGTAACTCAAGCAGCTTTGCTGCAGCAAGAAGCAGCAGGAGCTCCTCCACAAATGTCTTTTCCCAGCTAAGTAGTTACGTATATTAGGTTGATCACTGTCTTAGTCAAGAAGCAGATTTACTCTGTGTAGGAAAATAGAAGTTAAAAAAAATATTTGTTCTAGGTGATAATTTGATTCCAGTCAGTGTATAAGGGAGCAAAAGGCTGTCTTTGTAGAAAAGTAAAGGAATCCTGTGACAGTCCATTGTTGTACTGTGTCCAGAATTAGAGGGACAAGACAGACAGGAGGGTTTGGAAAAAAAAAGAAGCTAGAGAAGCCAAATTGAGATGGTTTGGACATGTCCAGAGGAGGGACAGTGGTTATATTGGTAGAAGAATGATCCTAGAAATGGAGCTACCAGGAAGGAGACAAAGAGGAGATTGATGGATGCAGCGAGGGAGGACATGGAGGTAGTTGGAGACAGAGTAGAAGGTACAGAGGACAGAGGGAGATGGAAAATGATGATTTGCTGTGGCAACCCCTAAAATAAGGGACAAGGGAAAAATAAATTCTCTCAATTATCAGTTTATATCTTAATTCTGTTAAAAATCTGTTTTTTTTTTGCCATTTGAACAAAGACTTGACTGTTATTCTGCTGAAACACGAAGACCAGAGATTCGTCCAAATCCGGAAAATAACAACACTGACTCTTCCTGCGGTCGTAATGATACATATTAGTAATGGTGCATAACAACCGTGTGCCTCTGGGGTCCACTCTGACCATGACTGGGGCAGAGCCCAGTGAGATGGATGACACCTGAAGAAAACACACACTAGCCTACTATTCTGGAGATGAAGATATTTATGTTTTCCTGAGTTTCTGCTTGTTGATTTTTTCCATGTGAAATATATCTGGTGATTTTTTTTTATACACGGGTCAATCTGAGAAGATTTTTTAGCTTAGATATTTATACTATACGCACGGCAGAAATGCTGCTTCTTCTCTTTTTGTTTTACACCTTCAAAGTCTACTATTGCTACCAGTACTACTCTTGTCCAATCATCTTTGTAATCTGGACCAAACTTCTGGTTTAAAAAAAGTGGACCTGGGTCCACGTGGCTTTCAGGTTCGATTCCATCAGCTGCCAGTTTGCCACTGAAGTGCTCTTGAGCATTGCAATGGCCTGACCCACATAACTTCCAGTGGACGCTGCACCCAAAAGAACAGGCAGGGGTAAAGTTTTTTTACTGATGAGCCACTATTGGTCCTAAAATTGGACAGGGGGGCCGAGTCCAGAGCAGAAAGATGGATTGTTCATTTGAACCAAAATAAATGACACTTAAAAGTTATGTATAAAACATAATATACATTTCTAAAACCCTTGATGACGTAATCTACTGGGAAAACACATTTTTGAAGAAAAAAGGCAGAAAAATATTAATAATATTCAATTATTTAATTTGGACAAAGTTGGCAGGCCGCATTAAAAAGCTCAATGGGCCACATCTGGGCCCCGGACCTTAGTTCCCATGCCTGCACAAGAGGGATCAAGGTATGGTTTAGTGTGATTTGGGTGGCAGTCATGGAGACTGCTGCCCCCACAACATGGTAATGTCAGGGTTTGTGCTGTAGGTGGCAGTAAGTAGAGAAGACACAAATGTACAAATTGACTTTCTTCAATAGTAATAATTGGCGTTTTATTAACAAAGTAAAACTAGTGAAAAGTAAAAACTCACCAGGCAGGAACACAGACTGGGATAAACAGAAAAGGTCTTTGCCAACAGTATATACTGAGGGCACCAGGTGACATGAATGAGACTAATGACAGAGACACAGGTGAGTGTCATCACACTGATGACCAGACAGACAGAGCTGACAGGTAAAGTATGAGAGGATAAAGCTGGTTGAATGGACTTTACTTACTTAGAGAGGACAAAAAGTATTTTAACTTTTATGTATGACTTTTTAGACCTTGACTGTTTTATTGTCAATGTAGAGAAAACTCAAACAGAGGGTCTGGTAATAAAATGTCAATGCCTGGCAGCCGTAGAACATAGAATACAGCAGTGGCCCCCAACCTAAAGCAGTGGGTGGGTCAGTCCGTACCTGGACGCTGAGAAATAAAGCCTAACTCACACTATTTGCATTATTATTATTTTATTTTTAGAACTCTATTAATTCCTCGGGGGTATCCTTCGGGAAATTATGCCACTGCATTTAACCCATCACTGTAGTGGGCAGGGGGCTGCTGCCTGGGGAGCAGTGTAACTCGTCGGTAGGGGGATTGGAACCAGGGGCCATGCAGACCCAAGTCCACTTCCTTAAGTTGGCCACTAGGACACCAAATGCCCCCACAAATATTTTATATTTCCGAAGCTTAAAGGGGTTTTATTTTGAAAAGTTACCAGACTTTGGCTGGTAAACCATTATGTAACAAATAAGTGTGTGCGGTATGATACATATGTGTGCAGAATGTGTGCAGTTACATGTAATTAATGTTACATTTGTTGTACATTTCATTTATTATGATGTAGTTCACCTAAACCAGACATGGGCAAACTAAGGCCTGGGGGCCAGAGGCGGCCCATTGAGCATTTTTATGCGGCCCGCCAAGATTGTCCAAATTAAATAATTGAGTTATATTATCATTATACATCTGCCTTTTCCCTGCAAAAATGCATTTCCCCAATAGATGACGTCATAAATGATGTTAGAAATGTACTATTTTAGGATTTATACGCATTTTACATGACATTTTTCTTGGTCCAAATATACAATGCATCTGTCTGGTCTGGACTCAGCCAATTTTAGGACCAATTGTGGCCCACCAGTCAAAAACTTTGCCAATGCCTGACCTAAACATTCAATTGTTTTTACCCTAACCCATCCTTCGTGTCTAATTTGAAGCACTTAATATGTCTCGTATGTCCATAAATGTTCCCACGTTTATCAGCTATTATTAAGATACTTTCTTTAAGCTTCATTTTCTGGTTATCTTTTAGCTCACCCTCATTTCACCGACCTTACCTTGCCCACTTTTTTTTTTTAGTTTCGCTCCACTGGCCGTGCATTCCCATGCAGCCCCAGAGGGGGGTGACATACGGGCACCGTTAAAAACACTCCATGATTATAATTTCACGGTCGCATTTAGACATCATGAGGTCGGTTCCGCGAAGCGTCGACAGCCTCTTTATCAGTGTCTGTTTAAAGACCGTCCTCCAGGTTGATGGTGACCACCAACAGAACAACACCTCAGCGTTCAAGTCCGGAGCCCTGAGCTTTCCTCCTGCTTCCCTCCATCACGCTGACACACCGTTTGTGTTTTTGGCGAACACACGCGTGTATGTTTGACTCTCCGGTCTGATAATCAGTGACAGAGATGTTATAGGAGTGTGACAGAGTTCTATTTGCTATAACTGACATCTTCATCCCATCACACTCCTTGTTTTTACTGCAACTTACCAAGTGCTGGCATCTGTGGTGTTTCCAGGCGGATACACCGCAGTGGACTGGGAATTCAGAGGATTCAGACAAGGCCACAGACGCTCAGGCAGGTGCAGAGAAGGAAGTGCTGTGCATGCGAGAGGTACAGGAGAGGAGGAGAGGTAAAATAAAGGGAAGAGAGGGGGGAGAGAGGGGGCGGGGGGGTGAAACTGACTCGCTTCTCCGAGTCTCATATTTGAAGCGTTTAGCAGACACGCTGTCAGATTCAGGGTTCAGAGGGGATGATTGTATCGACAGGCTTTATTCGCCAATCATAACTGAAAAAGACAGGACGCAGGCTTAAGCAGGAAAAAGGCCTCGTGATGCAGAAACGCACCATAAATCAAAACGTACAGTTCTTTTTTTTGCGGCGAACGAGAACTGAATCAAAGCGAGACTGACTGTTTACCATGTGGCCCCACCGCAGAGCGAGGAAAACACTTGTCAGCATCAAACGGGACGCACACAAATAAAGAAACCACACAACAAAGCAAATACCCTGGGTTTAATTTGTTTAGTTTCTTTGAGTTTTGAAAATAATTAAGTTAAGAAACAATAGTTGTAATTGCACATGGCATTCACCAACAAACAAGCTCCGTAATGAGCTCTGATTTATACCCGGGGCTCCGTCTGCCCGAGACACTGATGGAAACGTAAACTTCTCTTTGTTTGTGTTTGCAATTTCGGAGCCACAGTTTGACTCTTTCACTCGTCTCTCTCTCCAAACCTGGCTAATTTGTCCTGTCACAGTTTATGTATAAAATCACAAACACGCTCTCATGCCAAAGGGTCTTTGTGGTCATGGCAAAGTGAAACCAGTTGGCAGTGGGAGACATTGGTCGTTAATAAACAAAAACAGATCTTGTTAACAGACTGGTAGCGTGACCCGTCTGTGGGGCTAAGGGGGGGGTTTGTTTTTTTCTGAGGATTTTACCATCACGATAGAAAGACTTTCAACTAGGAAGAGTCTTTGCTTTTAGAAGAGGCTTCATAAGTAAAGTGAAATATATAGGCATAAATACGCAGAAGGTTCACGTGACAAAAAGCTCATTACAGAGGCTGCTCATCGTACCATAGCAGCCTCTTTTAACGGACCATTTATTTCCCCATTGAGAAAACCTTTAAGGGCAACGGGTGGATAGATAGACATATAGACAGAGAGATGGACAGACTGGCAGGTAGGCAGACAGACAGATAGACAGATGGATAGATAGATAGACAGACATACATACAGACAGTAAACAACAGACAGAAAAACAGAGAGAAAAACAACCAGACAGACAGACAGACAGACAGACAGACAGACAGACAGACAGACAGACAGACAGACAGACAGACAGAGATAGATAGATCATCACGGACAATGTATATACATATATATAAATATAGATGGACATATAGATAGATAGATAGATGGATAGATAGACGGTGAGACAAACAGATAGATAGATAGATGGATAGATGGAAAGACAGATAGACAGACAGGAAGTAAAAATACAGACAGATTGATAGACAGACAGATAGATAGGCAATAAGACAGACAGAAAGGCAGAAAGACAGACAGGCAGTAAAACTGACTGAAAGGCAAACAGAAAAAAAGACATAAAGACAGGCAGTAAGACAGACAGACAGGCAGGCAGACGCACACACGCAGATAGAAAGATAGATGGAAAGATAGAACGATTGACAGACAGACAGACAGAGAGACAGACAGACAAATAGACAGATAGCCAGGCACTAAGACAGACAGAAAGGCAGACAGACAGACAGATAGAAAGAAAGATATAACAATACAACGATAGACAGACAGACAGATGGGAAGGCAGTAAAGCAGACAGAAAGGCAGACAGAAAGACAGATAGACAGACTGTAGAACAGATGTAAAAAGACAGACAGACTTACAGATAGACACATAGATATGTGGAAAGACAGATAGACAGACAGATACATAGATAGATAGACAGACAGATACATTAAGAGACAGAAAGATAGATAAAAAAAAACAAAATTTAGAACAAAAAAAATGTTTCTATATATTAAACAGTTAGCCAATGATAGCTGGAATAGGTTGCCCCCAAGATACTGCCATGTTTTAATTTCTTCTTGGCAATAAAAATGAAATGAAGGAGGGAAAGAAAACACAAGACACGTAATGATGTGTTTGAAAATATGTGTTCTGCTCTCCTAATCATTACATGGGTTATTGTTTGAATTATGCAGGTACAGTACGCAGGCTGCACAGTGGCTTGTTCTAACTCACTGAATTTAAATGTTAATTAACAATCAAGACGACACTAACCAGTGTAGAGTCGCTCTAAAAGGTTCTGGTATTTGGACCTGTTTTTTTTTTTTTTTCTGCAGACTGACTCTCCTCTCTCTTATTCACTCACGGCTCACATTATAACAGTGTAATTAAAGTCCTTTGCATGGAAGACTTGTTCCTGATCTAATTCTCTCCACGTGACTGAATGGATGATTTAAGTTACAGTGTATGTGACACAAAGTCAAAAGGCTGTTGTGCGTCTGGGCCATTCGCGCAGGGTTTTTCTGTTGCTAGTGGCCCATGATGCCCGACCCCTCCCCGTCTTTGCCATCTCCGTGGCAACAGCACCGCACACTATTGTGCTGATGTTTGTCCACAGCTAAGGTGTCGCCTAGTGCGGGTATAATGGACCTCCCAGTCCGCTTCAGTGTCGGCTTCAGTGTCCCCCAGCAAAGCCGAACGGCCGGGTCCTGCCACTGTTCGTCCCAGCGTGTCAGAGCGGAGGCAGCGTCGTGATGAGATATGGCTGATAATGGCTGCTCTGTCTCCCCGCTATATGTGTCACAGCTCTGCTCCTGTGGACCAGAAGACGCCTGGTCATACAGAGACGCACAAAGGCTCTGGCAACGACTGGCTGCGGCCCATTCTCCACAGTCCGCCATGCTGCCAACTTCCTTCACCTTCTGCTGCCTCAGTCAATCACTGCCTTTCAAATACTTGACATTTTTTTGCTATGAAGTATCGCACAGGCAGAGTCAAGTTTGGATCTTTTGTTTATGACTGGTGGCTGTTTTAGGGTACTACATAAAACTACTCTTCGGACCAGCAACAGACAACATCACAAGGCCTGTAATCTAGGGGTCTCAAACTTGCGGCCCGTGGGCCATTTGTGGCCCGTGGAACGATATTGAGTTTGAGTTTATAATAATATTTTATAGATTTGTTCTCCACATTTTTTGGAAAATACTGTAGTTCTCAAAACCCTGATCCACAGTCTCCTTCTGGTTCAGTGTTGTATTACACAGAATCTATGGGAAACTGATTTTTTATAATTTTTTTTCGGTGAAATGATGGTGTGGGTGGTGGCCCTCAACTTATTTGAGTTGGAGACCCCTGCTGTAATCACTAAAACCAACATATAATGAAGTCAGTAAGAGTAGTTGCAGTAACAATCACTAAAATGTAGAAAAGAATTGAGAAAAAGTAAAGAAAACTTTAACAATTTAAGCTGCAAGAAGTTTCATTACATAACAAAGTTACACTTATTAATGCAATTTATTTTAGCTCATTTTTTCCTATTAGTGTTGTGTTCCAAAAAGCCAAACTGGTCCAAAAAGGTCAAAATAGGTCTGTGCTTTTTAAGCAGAAGTTACTTACAATGATATTCTAATCTGTCCAATCATGATGACCAGAAGAGTGGTCACTATTGTATGTCCCAAAACCTATTATTTTTTAACAAGTAGCTCTTGTTGGTGACCCCTGTTTTACAGGTTGCCAGGGTTGACAGAAAGTACTGCAGTATATACACAAAAGCCAATGTGCATCAATGCAGTACTGGAACAAGTCACAGTAAAAAATTGGAAAAAATACTTAGTTGAGTTTGGTAGCCATTATATTAAGAAAGTACTTCAAGGATCAAAATTTTGAGAAGTTGTTGGTTTAACAGCAACAGTTGTTTTAACCACTGTTAACAGGTTGCCCCTGACAAGCGCCTATATTTCAACAACTGTAATTGGTTTTCCTCTTGTTGTCTTGTATCTTGCCAACAGCAAACAAAATATAAAATGCAGCGTGTCATTTATTTACTGGATCAGAAGTATTGCTACATTGAACTTTACAACACAGAGCTGCACTTGACCCATTCATCTCTGCACATTATCAAAATCCAGATACAACATTCAACGTATGACGCCACAGAGATGGGACATGATTCAGGCTTTAAATGTGTAAGTGGCAGATTTCACTTCCCTGACATTTTTCCTTGATTGACTGACAATGAAGGAGCCAAGCAGCTCTAATACCCGCACTTGTCTTAGAAACTGCAGGAAAAATTACTCTCCGCTGTGCTTTTAACATTTACAGAAAGGATCCGCGGCTGAACGGAGAACAGTTCTGTGCCGAGGTTCTCCAGAGATGGCTCTGGATCCGACTTCTAAATCCTTCGGAATGCCAGGGAACATCTCTGCAGCTAATGCGCCACATATTCTCATCTACCGACTGGTGTTTTAACCTCTTTAGCATGGCCTCTAGAGGAAAAGCGGGGATATGATTAGGAATTCGTTAGCGGGCTGCTATTTTCATGCTGATGACACACTTTCTTCTCCTGGGCTCTTAATGTTGCTGCCTCTTGACTTTCTCGCTGTCTTTTTCGAAACTAGATCAGCTGTTTACCGCCGCGTCGAAACGTGACATGAAGTTCAGCGAGTGAAGCAGCTGCGAACACAAAGGACCGTTAACAGTCAGAGAGAAAAACGCTCCAGACGCAGGCCTCTTTAAACCAGGTACGCGTGTGTGTGTGTGTGTTCATGCTGTCTCTGTAAGCTATTTAGGACAAACTGTCACGGATGGTGTGTGTGTGTGTGTAGTTTTTTATATACAGTGGAGACCAGTTCCTGTTTCTAATTTGGCTGAACCTCATGTTTGAGGTGAAGTTTTCATGAAGACGGGTAATGTAATTAAAATGAGATTAACTGGTCATTTTAAGGGTTTTAAGTACATTTCCGGTGCGAATGTGAGAACAATTTCAACACACACTCCCTCAGTGGGGGGATTGAATGGAAAATTCTTTGCATGTACAAATATGAGGGTTATATCTCTACTCTGTTTCACCAGCTGGACCTGAAGCCTCTTTTTCGGACCGTGGTACACAAAGAACTGGCACAAAACCAATAAAGGGTGCCATACAATTTAGTAGAAATCCAAGGTTTTGTTCAGCCATTCGTGTTTGGAGCAGATTACAGTGTGTCCACACATCCACTCTCCCCAGAGTGCCTCTTCTGTGGTTCAGGTATTGTGACCACAGGCAGCCGGGCTGGTGGCCCCGGGCCCCGCGTGCTTTGGAGAAGAGAGGACAGTGGCTGCATTTGTTTCCCATTCAAAGGGATTACAGGTTGTGACGGCCGTGATTAATCACCCAGAGGCAGACATCTGAATACGGCCAGGGAAAGGTTCAACTTTTTAATTCATCCCACACACAATCTATTCAAACCAGCTGTTGGCGCTCCTTTCCCTCATCTCGCGGCTCTTTCTTCTCGGTGACCATTGCCTTCCACCGTCTTTCTCTGCACATGTATGGCTCACATAATTATCTGGCAACGCAGAGTTGTTGTAATTGTGGGGGTGCTTGGACGCTGCTCAGTGTTCCTTTCTTACTGGAGATGAGTTCCTTTCTTCTTTGTGAGTGAATGGTTAATTGACTTTGTTAATGCATTAGGGGATCAGTGATTTCTCAGCGACAAATGACCTTTATGGAGCTCCCTATCACGTATTATTTACGCGGCTGTGTGCATACGTGTGCATGATGATCCATTGTGACCTTTTCTTTCCTTTGCCGTGTTTTGGCCGAGAGAGATTTTTCTCTCTGAGCCTCTTTTTTTCCCCCCAAAAAAAACCCACTTCAAATCCATAAACATTTCTGCGTGGCTGCTACACTGATAGACAGCTGAATTCCAGTGTCTTGAATAAATTTCTCATCTCGCCTTGTTCATATCCACTCATATGAGCAGGCCTTCTCATTAAGACTCAGCAGGTTATATGATGGTATTGCAGGAATCCCTGGAGCAAAATGAACAGGGACAGCTACACTGCTTAATGCAAGGTAGCCTAGCAACAGATAGTGGGATGGCAGTGGAAACATACCCTCATATTTATGTTTACATGAGAGAATGATTTGTCTGTCAGGCTGATGGATCCTAATGTTCTCCTCTCCCCGGGGCTTTTCTTGTGCCGCACGCAGGCCTGACACTTACCCTGAAGGACAGGCACCACCTTCCCCAACATGCATGAATACTTAATACTGTTAGACTGCATTTATGCAAAGAATAGAAATGGCACAGCATGAGAGGGGGGGGGGATAAAATGCATCAAAAGCCTGGCATGGTATGTATCATGAACATGGTGGGTTGCATAGAGAATGACAGCAGACATAAGGAAGGACAACGTAGACCTATGTTTCTTTTTGGCAGTTTATTCCCCATAACGTTCTGCACAATGATCAGTCTGCGCTGCCCTACAGAGTGTTAACGTGACGTTAGTGGAAAATAATTCCTGGTGTCAGTTTGTCAAACGCCACTAGTTCAAAATACGTACATGTAAATATGTCGGCACATTTCAATCAAAAAACTACTGCACATTATCCTCATTGGCCTCCATGACTTACTATTGCCCTTATTACTCATCATCGTTGTGCAGAATCTGTAAATAATTCAACCTTCCAAAATAAAACCCACCATCATCGCAAGGAGCAGTAAATATTTCCCTCTGCATCAGATGCTGAATATTAGTTTCAGATCTGCACTTGTGGTCTGGCTTGCCTTCACTTGAAAAAGAACACTGTTGTTGGACGTGTACGGACCAGAAAGTACATTTAGTGTTGCGAATGAAAACAAGGATTCATTTTTTTTCTAGTTTGGAACTGTGGTATAGTTTTGTAAATATCAAACGACAAAGCATACCATGTGTAATGTTTATTTGCCAACCAAACACAAGCATGCACAGCTGTACCAGCGCCAAACTATACCCTTGCGTCGCTCCCTCCCCCCAAGATAGGAAGTCATGTCCTGAGGACGACTCAGAAAGAAATCCTACTCATTAGTGCGGCAAGATCTTTGAGAAAAAAAAAAAAAATCTTAAAATGTCACATTAATTCACGATAACTTTAAGTGACAGTAACACGGTGCTCCTGGCTGGTGCTTACTTTCGGGTAGTTAATTTTTTCTTCTCTAAAAATATCACAGCAGTTAATATTTATATTAATTCTCAGCAGCTCAGATGTAAATTGGAAAGAGTGTAAATGCAAGGGTGACGTGGAACCTGACTTATCGGAGCCCTTCGCAGCAGAAGTGCATGTCATTTTGTTAATGAATTAACTCTCCTCTCGAGCTCAGAGACAGAGACAAAGACAGCAGGGCAGTCACATGACCCAACCGTGCTTTTACGTAGCTTAACCTGACTGTGAGTACGGTGCGGTACGGTACAGTGGGCTGATTGTCAGCTGTAATGCTGTAAAGACAGTCACTTCCACTAAACACAGTATATGTGAGCTATATGACTTGATAGAGTCTGTCTTTACTGTATGTCCAGCTCCTCCGGGGACAGACTACATCAACTCAATTAGCCTGGCACAGCCAGAGTATCAGCACCACAGATTAGATTTCACTCTGCCTTGTTTACCAGAGAGTGGCCCACGGAATAATATCTATACAATTTGTGCTTTCAGAAAAATGATGATGGTATCATAGCAGGGAGCAACAAATATAAGCTCCTGCATCGCAATATAGGGTAACTGACTGGAAGAGATATAAAAAAGCCTTTTGTCAGGAGATCTCCCTGTTCATTGTGTGAACTTGTTTCCATAGTTACATCAATGTTGTTGAAGTGAGAAGATCAGGTATTCCAGTGAGTGATCTTTAACATGAGCTTTGCTTCACTCCTATTGATTTTTATTCCACGGTGGGGGGAAAAAAAGAAAACAGACCACTGCTAGCTGTCTCAGAGATATTGTGGAAATAATGAAAGGGTGAAATGTGTTGGAAATGTGCTGGACAAGTCAAAGAAAAGAAAAGCTTCTCGCAGAGCAATGAGAGATTTTGAGATGCCACGTCTGGATCTGGAGGGAGTCGGGCGATATTCTCAGAACTGAATATCAAAACACATTGACCTCCTTCCACATCTAGAGGATTACACATTCAATTGTAGCTTTGGAACGTCTAAGTTTTCCTTGGACGGGGATTTGATATGCTCAGATATAGTATGGTATAATGTGGTATTATGTTGTATGGTGTAGCATGATACAGTATGGTTTAATGTGGTTTAGCATGCTATGGTGTGGGGGTATGGTATGGTTATATATATTGTGTATATTGTGTGGTATAGTTTTTTGTATGGCATGGTATTATTTGGTATAATGCACTATTGCATAGTATGGTATAGTATGGTGGTATGGTATAGTATAGTATGGCATAGTATGGTATGGAATAGTGTGGTTGAATGCGGTTTTGCATGGTATGATATTATATGGTAAAGTATGGTATTGTATGTTGTAGTGCAATATGGTATAATGATATAATAGTGTATGAAGTAGTACAGTATAGTACAATGTGTAATTGCAGAGTATGGTATTCTATGTTAGTATGGTATAGTATTGTGTGGTCTGATATGGTGTGGTTTTGCATGGTATAGTATGGTATAATATAGTATGGTATAATGTGGTGTTGCATGGTGGTATGATATAGTATGGTATTGGATAGTATAGTATGGTATGGTGTAATGTGGCTCGGTACGGTATGGTACAGTGTGCTATGGTATATTACAATGTTGCTTATTAATACATTTATTTATTTATGCTTTGTTGTTGCATGGATCAGTAAAGTGTAGTACAGTTAGGTTGTAGAAGGCTGTATGTTATGCTTTAATATAGTATTAGTTAGTACAACTTTAAATCATACAATACTATAAGTTTTTCTGACTTTAGGACAGTGCCTGAAATGTACCTAAGCTCTTTAATCCACTTGATTTTCAGGGATGGGTTGACGGGCCTATAGGAACAGATTTTGGAAATATGAGACATATTTGTAGCACTTGTGGTGACAACTATGGGGAGACACTTGCACTACAAATCATCTTGCAATATTCACACATGGCTGTCTCCGTGCCTGGACTCATCTGGACTCGACTAGACGAGACTTTGATGTGTCATTGTCAGAAAACTCCTCTTGGAGACGATGTCAAAACTTCACGGCAGAAAAAAAAAAAAAAAAATCATTCACACTCCATGGATGCACCAGGCTATATTTTGTGAATCTGTATTATTGTTTTGATCACACGTGTCTTGAGATTATATTTTGATGAATCCTCTCGAGGATGTTGAAAGTTGAGAATCAGAAACTTCCACAAACTTCAAGATGCCCAACTTCCTACCGAATTGATTTTTTTTTCGTTTTCTGACCTTAAAAGTTTCTACAGATGAAATTTGGGATTATATATGTTGAATTACATGTCGTCTCATAACAAGACTGCCATATATATACATATATATATATATATATATATATATATATATATTGTGTTTGGCTTTATGGTTTTTCTGTTTATGTATAAGCGTCCTATTATGCAAAGCCGTATAAACAGAATGAGCTAAAAGGGGTGCAGCCCCTGGCCTCGCCACCAGGGGATCCTCAGGTTTTGACAAGGTGACTGAAACATTGGGTCTGTAGACTAATGCATGTGCGGATGTGTCAGGTCACCTGCCATTGTCGGGACAAGATATTAACGACATCATCCTTGTAACACACCCGGGGCCTCAGAAAGTGTTGATCCGGCCCTGCTATTATGTGATCATTATATAAAAGAAAGTGTAAAAAAAAAAGGAAAGGCTGAACAATGGGGTTCTTTCAAAACTCCCAATGTGTCCTTGTCATTGATCTATCATAGTCCTTAGTGCTCTACCCAAAAAAAACACCCAATATGACAGGCTTGGAACTAATCACCGTCTCTGCCAGTCGATGATTGCCGCGTTGTTAGCCACATGCTTATGTGTTCATGTGAAATCTCCTCAACAGCGTGCCGCTCACTCTAATGCTAATGGCTCTGAAAAGAGAGTTAATCACTGCTGTGCGGTTAGCCACATGCTCGCCTTTGCAGCATGGCTGGTGTGTTCCAGGGGTTAGGAAAACACTGGCGTAACACATGATCGCTCTTTATGAGGCTGGGGCCGGCTAGAGAGGGAGAGAGAGCACGGGAGGCTGAGAGAGGGAGAGAGAAAGAGAGGGGGCCCACAGATGATGCTAAAAAGACGGTAATGACAGCCATTCACCGCAATCCAATTATGCAAAAGGGAGTCTAAACAATTCCATCATCCCCTAAATTAGATTGTCCTAACGAGATAAAGGCACCAATTAATCCTGAATTAATTTCTACAGCTCATTTTCCCCAGAAAACAATCCAATATGCAAATACCAATGAGAGACAGAGAGGCATCTTTCTGCAGGGGTTTACAACACCACTGCTGTTGCCTCCTCCATCACTGAACTTATGAACTTGAACACAGAGTTGGGAGGACCACCTGGGCGATAACAACAAAAACAACAACAACAACAACAATAATCATTTTAATAATAATAATGGGTGGTTTGGCAGTTAAGTAAATTGGCAGTTTAGAACTTCCAGTACAGCAGTGGTTCTCAACTGGTGGGTCCCGACCCAAAAGTGGGTCACGGACGCGTTCTGAATGGGTCGCGAACAACTGGTCAAAAATCTTGGTTTTTATTTTATTTTAGAAAATCTCTTATTTTGAAAGACACACTCTGTTGAATAGAATTAGTATGTTAAAAGAATTAGAAGTGATTTTTCAAATTTATTTATTTTTTTTAGAAATTTAATTTGCTCTATTTGAATTCTGTGAGAGTGGGCCGTGACTTAATGACCCCAGAAAAATGTGGGTCCCAGAGTGAGACCAGGTGAGAACCACTGCACTACAGTGTTGATCACTGTAATTGCCATGGCAATCGTGGAGACTTCCTGGTAACTGGTAAGATTCCTAGTCAAGTCAATGATAATACAAGTATTGGTAAATATTTTTGTCTTTATTGACGTCATGGATGTCCAAAATACTTTAACCATAGAACAACACAAGCAAATATATATCAATGTTGAGCCCCAGCCTCAGCATGGCCTTCTTACTCTGCCTTCACAGGACCGCAGAGCAATAAGGCAATAACGCAGTAGGTGGCCTTGTGGTTCAGGAAGCAGACGCGGGTCGGCAAGGTCGCTGGTTCAAATCCCTCTACTGCCAAGTTACAAGTATCGGCCACACTCAATACTCCCCTGGTGCACAACAGATGGGTTAAATGCAGAGGTGACATTTTGTTGTGCACTGTGGTGTGAATCACAAGTACAAAAAAATAAACTTCATCTTTTAATGAGGATCTGAGGAAACTGTAATTTCCTGACACAGCACATCATCATGAGCCCACAGTTCATATACATCAGTGTTATCAGTGTGAACCCCCCCACCCCCAGTCTGTCCCTACGTTTCAGGTGGATAAAAAAAAAATTTTCAGCTAAGTCCTGGGTGAGAACACCATGTTTGGACCCAAACACAGCAACTAGGAGACTTTCTTTCACTGTTACAGGTTTAATCAGGTGTCAGAAGCAATAAAACGCTCACAGGGGCGAAGCACAAGCTTCAGTACGTGCTCTTCAACACAACAACTCCTCAAACATGTCAGCGTCTCCACTACATTGGCTTCTTCAACCCGTACTCACAACATACGTGACAACTGCACAATGATACCACAAAGAGGGGGTGGGGTTTATATACTAAGGGCACCAGGTGACGAGTGAGACTAATGACAAAGACACAGGTGACTGTGATTAAACTGATTACCCATTAACCCGCAGACAGACCTCACATTATGGGCATAAAAATTCTACATCTCTCTTAAAGGGTTTTTCACTCATCCCTGTAGAGTGTGAAAGAGAACCGTGAGTATTAAAAAAAAAGAATTTCCAACTTCAAAAGAAAACGCTACAGAACATTAATTAAAAATGCGCTCAATACAACATTCAACGAACGTATAAACATGTCACCGAGTGCCACTATTCGTTGTCATGGCCCGAGGTCGTTGTTGTTTTTGTTTCCACCACCTGTACTCACACAGTAATGGAAAAACAAAATCCATCAAACTATAGTCAAAAATCTGTTGGAGTTGAAGATGGCAGCGTGTTCTCAGCCTGGACGATAAAATCGTGTGAAATAATTTTAATAACTCCATTATTACACCCTGGATGTAACAGTAAAACAAAGATAAATCCTGCATCTGGCAGCTGGTTTAGCTGACTGACTGGCTGACTGACTGACTGACTGACTGAGTGATTGTGTGTAAAAGTGCTGACTGGCTCAGTTATATCACATTCCTTGCAAATGTAGACTACAGCAATGGTGTCTGTTTTAATAAAGTGTGATTTTGTCTGGATATTCTCCACGTGCTGCAGTTAGATTTGTCACTGTCCTGTTAGAGCCGGCGAATAAGATAGATGACCGTGATATTTTATGCTTTGTGTCAACCCCAGATGGTTTATAAGACAGCGGTGTGTGACAGTGTTTCTCAACTGACGGGGCTGTGACCCATGATTGAGTCCTGGGACTGTGTACATTTGTTAAGTTGGAGTATGCAGATTCTGAGTGTGAGGTACAACCACTCAGTTAAATGGAATTTGTTTGCCGCGTATGCTGCGTTTGAATTATACCAGTGGTGTTGAACATGGTGGAAATGTATGTCTATGGGGAGGGCAAACTTTTGGCTCGCGGGCCACAGTTGGTACCAAAATTGGACACTGGGGCCGGAAATGTAAGCATTGAAGGGAAAAGGCAATTACAGTGAAACCTCGAGATACAAACAACTCAACATACAAGTATTTAAATATATATACACTCGGGAAGACAATAATACAATATAAACTTAACTCGATAGTTCTGTTGACATAGTGAAATATTAGCGCAATAATAATAATAATAATAATAATAATAATAATAATAGTAATAACAATTGAAATTGCAATTAATCAACAACACTTCACACAGCAATAATGAATAATACAGCAATAAAGAAAAAAAATAGATTCTATTCTATATATTCTACCTAAATCTATCTATCTACCTACCTATCTACCTACCTATCTACCTACCTATCTACCTATCTATCTATCTATCTATCTATCTATCTATCTATCTATCTATCTATCTATCTATCTATCTAACTATCTATCTATTCTAATCTAATCTAATCTAATCTAATCCAATCCAGAATTACGTAGACTTTTTGCCTCAAAACGAATCTCTTCATCCCATTCCTTCCAAGCATTTCGACCTCCTCCCAATTAACAAACAATTAATGGCGTTACGGCCATCATTGGACTGTGTTGACGTTCATGCTCGAGCGTTCGAACCGTGACATCATCCACACTGCGCCAGTGTGATGGGCTGAACTGAATGTAGTGTCAAAGTGATTCCAGTGGTCACCAAGATTAGAAATGTGCCTTGCAGACCGTGGGCCATTAAACCCTCCATTGAACCATGAGGATTTCATCTGTGTTTAAATACCTCTCGTCAGCCAAACCGGCGCTGGAAATTTTTCGTTTTCATTTCCAGTTTCATGAAAATCCCGAGGTTGCACACTGCAGCTCTGTAAATAACCCCTTGATTTGAAAACAAAGCAATTAAAAATTTTTGTTCGCCCTCATCATCATTATCATTTTCACACTCCTAATTGTCTTCGTGCCAGCTGTCTGGCGCTGTTATAATTGAGTGATCTGACACATTTTCTCAAAGGTGCCCGAGATGCAGCATCCACCTCTGCGAGAAGAAAAAAACCCATATTTTTTTCCCCCGAAAAATGCTTGTTTAATTTATGGGTTTATGCAAAATTCCGTCTTTTGTTGTTGCTGTTCGTGTGGCACGATCAAAAAGGAATTTGCGTTTGTTTGCATAAGTCTGAATCCCTTTGCAAATCAAAGGGAACGGGAATCTTGAATTGCTGCAGAACGTCTTTGTGAAGCCGACTGGAGGGGCCTGAAGGCGCAGTATTGATCAGGAGTGAGCTGCTGCTGCTGCTGCTGCTACTGCTGCTGTTGTTGCTGCTGCTGCTGCTACTGCTGCTGCCACCTGTGCACTCTCAGCGATGACAGAAACAACCAGGCTGTCAGTCGCCAGGCAATATTCACAACCACTGGCCCACATCAGCTAATTACCAGCAGAAATCACGTATTGACAGATGGGCCCATGCATATTGATCGGTCAGAGCTGCCACGTTCTAAATCACAAAATGCTAATGAATCATTTCCCATTTGGGAGAACGAGGGGAGGAAGAAAAAAAAAAACATAAGTCTTCAGCTTGACTTCATACCTGGAGTGACCACAGCACATGCCGTGAATACACACAAATCACAGCAAATTCTCCCAAGACCTGAGCTGCTCACATAGGTACACCCCCTCTCTGCCTCCCTGTCTCACTCTCTCCTCCTCACTCTGTTTTATCTCTCCGTCTGACTCCCTCTCACCATCTCTCCCTCCACAGCCATCCCTCTCTTTGTGCTTGGATGGCAGTTATTTTTCATCGCGGTCGGTGCCGGCCGAGGCAGTAAATACCCTGCTCCTCAGACTGCGGACCCAGAGTGACCCTGCAACCTCTGTGTCTCTGATGCCTTTTCCAAGGTCTCTCATTCCAAGGCCCCTGTGATGCAGCACTCTGGTTGCAGTGCAGACCCTGTAATTCACCGGCCTGCTAGATCGCCTGCCAGGAGCTATTGATTTTTGTTTCCCCAATCTCCAGGAGAGAGGCAAAGAAAAGATTAAAAACACTTTGTCAGTTTGGTAGGGAATAAGAATTCTGCGCGGGGGGATACCTGGGGGGGCACAGGGTCAGGGCTGTGGTACTGTACGTCTTTATGGCTTTAACTATTTCCACACCACGGACATCTCTGTCTGAGGCCGGTATCTCTGCCTCGTCTCTGTTTCTGAGGATAGAGAAAAATCCAACAGTGTGAGAGAAGTAAAGGGTTTTCAGAGTGTCCTTACTCAGGGATGACCTCTCCACTGCCCAAGGCTCAGACTCTGCAGTTTGACATACAGTACATGGCAAAGACTGTTTCAAGGTGGCTCCTGTCATTAGCCAGGGATACCTGGAAGCTATCAGTGTGTTTGTATATATACATGAGGGATCTCAGATATCTGATACTGCTGATATTAGCCCATAATGTAAGATTCCAATATCAGCCACACACACACATATGTGTATTTATATATAAATATATGTATATATATATATATATATGTATATATATATGTACATGTGTGTGTAGCTCAATAAATGGACGACTGTTGACAACTATTGGTGTTTTAATCTTAATCTTGTAAATATATATATATATTAAATATATATATGAAAGAATATATATATGGCTGATATTGAAATCTCACATTTAGTAGCCAATATCATTATATATTGGCCACCATGTATTGTATATATATATATATATATTATAAATATATATATATATGTGTGTGTATATATATATATATATCTATACGCAGTTCATATATACATTCCAATTCAATCTTTTAATCCGATATTACCACCACACACACGCACACACATATATCTATATATATATAGATATATATACAGATAGATAGATAGATAGATAGATAGATAGATAGATAGATAGATAGAACTAAAATAATAGATCCCCCTCATATTATTTTATTTCTGTTGTAAGTGAAATATGGTTAAAGATGAGTGAATTAAAACTTTAGACAGTTTGACATATCTAATCTGTAGATACATAATAGCTGGATATATAATTCCCCATGTCACATTTAACTAATAAAGAAGTGTTTTGGCATATTTGATCTCATAAAATCACAAACTGAATGTGACTTTATCTATTAAAGATGGAATAAAATAAAACCTCATGAAAACCTTTGTCCACCTCCTGTGTAAACACAAAGACTAACGCACCAGTATCAACATTCCTTTCTCTTCTTTGTTTTCTTTTCTTTCCTTTTTGCTGCACAGCGACACATTTAGAAACAGATTGTGTGCTGAAATATCTGTTTGCTGATGGCCCATGTGGTGTGTCCTGAATGAGGTCATCCCATGGGTGTGTCTAATGTGTGCTGCTGCTCGCAGGTAACTGATTGCTGTGACTGAGTGCACCTGGGCCCAGTGTGCTGAGGTCACTTAATCCTGTAGCTGGAGCTGTGTTCTTTCACTCTCGGCTTTAATTTTCTCTCTTTGTGCACCGGATCTTTGGACACTGGTTTATAAATCCTTAACAATCCCCTCCACCCCTACTCCACCTTACGAAAGTACACACTGCAATCATGTGCACTGCATGTTTTTTTTCAGTTGTTTCAATCATTATATTTTTAGCCAGTTTTTTATTTTATTTTGTTGAGTTTTATCCAGTCTCAGTCCTGCTGTGCAAACAACAACACAAGGATCAAGGTAAGAGTCTGTGTAATACATAGGTCTTTTTGGTGGTCAAAATAATTCCTGAGTAATTATTTTGACCTACGGTCCACAGTGTGCCAGATCAGGATCATATCCAGTCAGGATCAGAAAGAGTATTTATGTGAACTATGAGTAAATTATGAGTAAATTGCAGGATTGCAGGGAAAGTGCAGAAGGTTAATGATAATATAAATTAATAGAATAATTCAGACAAATTCGGTGGGCCAGATTAAAAAGCCAAATGAGCAGCATATGGCCCCCGGGCCTTAGTTTGGCTGGGACTGCAGGTGGTCACTGATTAAATATAATAACCTTAACTCTGATGTATTACATATTTCAAATAAAAATATATTTTAATAAAACATATATATTTTTTAAAACATAAAGTTATTTAATTTAATGCATATAGTGCATACTGTTTGTTGACTTTTTTTTTTACTGTTCTTGTCATAGTTTTTGTCAATTTTCCAATAATTTTGCTCCATCAGATGGTTCACTCACCAATACAATCTTCTTGTCCTCTGCATCTTCTACTCTGACTCCAACTACCTCCAGGCCCTCCCTCCCTCATCAACCTCCTTTTTGTCTCCTACCTGGTAGCTCCATCTCTAGGATAATTCTTCAAACCAATGTATCCACTGTCCCTCCTCTGGACATGTCCAAACCAATCTGTCTTCTCTAGCTTTTTCTCCAAACCTTCCTGTCTGTGTTGCACTCACCAACAGTACACATATGTGAAGAAACAGTATCAGCATTGAACCCATCACCAATGTCAATAGTGGGCAGCTTTGAGTGCATTGATCACCATGCTCAGTAGACCTCATAGATAACATGGCAGTTGATGGATTCCAACCTGGAACCCTCCTTACCTCCGTCCGCATTCTTAACCACTAGCCCACCACTGCCCTGCACTGATACACTGACACACTGGAGAGACATGTTTCTTAAACCTGCTTGGCGTTTACAGTGAGATTATTGCATCTGGCAGTTGGTTTGAAACCTTCCTATTTTTGTTTCTTCTCAGCTGATGGGTGAAGAGATAAATTGAAAACTGTGTGCTCTGAATTTTCCAATTTTCAATTTTGTATTTTGGAATCTCTCTCCCTCTCTCTTTCTCCCGTCCACACTCACACACCGTCGTGAATACAGTCATGCTAATGTGATGCCAATGCATTACCCCATCAGCTTGTGTTTCGCATGGATGACTCTTATCATTCCTCCCTAACTTCCAACTGAAAGTGGAGAATGTTTTCCTCCTGACATTAGGGTTTTGTAATGGTGCCTTTCAGCCCCAATCTATTTTCCGAAATGAAATATTCATTCATTGCCGAGGACAGTGTTGGAGCAAGTCTGTCTGAAATGTGAATTCACGGATCCAGCAGACATTTCTTCAATATTTGATGGGTCATCAGTGCCCTGTGTTTAATACTGCAGTTTCTCCAAATATCTTTTGTTTCCCTGCCTCCAGCCACTTAGTCCCTCAGACTGCTGGTAGAATCAAACAGAAACACCTTTATATTTATGTATTTTGGGGTGGATGATGTTTTTCTTCTTCACTCAACACAATAAGTGTAGTCCATCATGTCTGGGCTTCAGATATATAGTATTACATACTATATAAAGTATATAATTAGTGAAAATCATTAGGATACATTGAGATGGTTGGATACATTTGGTAGAGGAATGATCCTAGAGATGGAGCTACCAGGTAGGAGACAAAGAGGAGATTGATGGATGCAGTGAGGGAGGACATGGTTGTTGGAGTCAGAGTAGAAGATACAGAGATGGAAGAGTAGAGATACAGATGGAAACTGTTGACTTGCGGTGGCAACACCTGAAAAAGGGAAAAGAAGACGATAACACAAGAACAACACACATGTATGGGAATTTGGGTTTATACAGTTTTGGAAAATGATGAAACAACCCTTGTTTTTTTTTTATTTCTTGTTAATTTTAATTCTGTGGCACCACTAAAAGTTTATTACATGAAGAATACAATGAAGAGGAAAACACGGAATACCTAAAAGCACTGCTTTTGTCAATGTAATTCGGTAGATGGATGTAAGAACTGAAGTAATTTTGGTTTCTATCAAGAAAACCATGGGAAATGTCTCAAGAAAATCTCTGAAATTAAACTCTTATGAGCTATTGTTGTTGTTGTTATCATTATATTTGTCCAAACAAATGAACCTTCGATGGAATCAGGCATTAAATGAACAAGGAATTGAAGAAAGCAGCAGGAAGCTCTAAATTAATTTCACTTCACTGTATTTATATTTTAATCTTTAATCTAAAAATTTTTTTTTTTTTAGAAAATTCTCTCTTTTTCAACAGGTTAAGATTTCTTAAGTGTAGTTGAGTTTGTTGAAAGCATCACACGGCGCTCACAGAATCGACTTGATTACATGCCAGGGAGAGGAGATAAAAGACTCGGAGGTGGGCTCGGTAATCCTAAAGGAGCGGGTGGTCTGCTCCGAGGCACATCATTTTATTGTCTCATGCATATTCACTTCCAAGCCTCTGAGTATGCAGATTAGTCTTGTCTGAACACTGGACTCTCCAGTCACATCCTACTTCTGCTTTTTATGTTTCCTTTCTCTGCATCTGCACCCCACTGTGCCCCAGTGCGTGTGGGCACAATGGATCCGCGGTGCATGTGTGCCACTTTAACTTCGCAAGGTTTTTTTTTTTTGCTTGTTTGCAAGTTTAGGGGGTGGAGCAGGTTTGAGTATGCATGCATGAATAGGTGTGTGTGTGTGTGTGTGTAGGTATGTGTGTGTGTAGGTATGTGTTTGCCAGACACATGGCTTTGTCTTGTTCTGGCACCGAGCTCAGCTCACCAGATGTTCTGCTTTTTTATCTTCCTCTTCTTGCACCGTGTTCTTTGAGGTTGGGGAAATCGTTGTCGCTCACGTTCCCCTCACTTTGTTGTTTTCTGCTGTTTTTGTGAGGAAAAACAACACTTTTTTTTTTTTTTTTTACATTTCATATATTCATATTTACATATAAATACATTGAATTAATTTGCTCTGCCTGTGCAGACTTTCGTTTCTGGTCATGCTCGGAGTCCTAATTAATGTATCAAGTCTTTCATTAGTTCACATGTAGCACTGTATGCTGTTTTTAGACAAGAAATTATTAATGTCTTCAGCGTACAAACGTTCTCATCGAATGAATTTTTTTGTATTGTGAATTGCTTCAACCGCACATGTCAAACTCAGGCCCGGGGGCCTAAATATGGCCCACAATGTTATTATATTTGGTCCGCGTCATCCTATTGCAGCATACTACAGTTGGCAGTATTTGCAGTATTTGTGCAATTTGTGCAGTACATTTTGTTGTGTGAAGGCTGTAGACAGAGATATAATAAAAACAAACATTACCAATGTGTTTCTCATGTTTACAAAATTAAGCTTTGTTGCCAATTTGTCCTCTAAGAGAAAGACTGTAAATGACTTCAGGACCTCAGTTAAGCTCTTTTATCTAGATATTTTACTGTATCACAAGGAAAATCTTGCAATAATTGCAGTCAAACTCAGGGCCCTGGGCCCAAATCTGGCCCACAATGTTATTATATATGGCCAGCATACTATGGTACATAGCCACTAAATATCGGCAGTATTTGTAGTATTTGTGATCTATTTGCACAATATTTCAGCACAATATTTTAAGGCAAGGGGGAAAAAAGGGAAAATTTGCAGTAATTCCGATCTCATAACACGAAATATGTATTCCGGGAAGCTCGTATTTTAAGGGTTCAACTGTATGTAGCATCTTGCTTGGCTGCTAGTCCTTGTTGATAATTTTGGCCCGCTCTCCTTAAGTTTGACACCCCTAGTTCCAACAGTAGTTTATAGAAGTGCATACACGTCAATACTCTCGCGGCCGTAAACCTCTTCTACTTCTTGACGCACCGGCCGTAAGTCCCTGAAAGAAAATGTGCTGAGGATCAGATACAGAAGTGTTGTTGCAAGTGCACAGTAAATATAAGCCGGGTGACGGAGGTGAAGGTCTGCAGTGTGATTGCCTCATGTGCAGAAAAACTGTTGTCAGGTGACAAGGATTGGAGGAATGTTGCTGTTCTAGTGCAACAAAGGGACCATAAGCCCAAATAGGGCTTTAAACAGTCCCAATTGTCAGGCCGTGCACCAGCAGACTGTAATGCTACTCAGGCAGGGATTGGTAGACACATTTGTCTGAGAAGTTTTTGGCGAGACAAACCCTTTTAGACCAGCTATACCTTGAATTTTTAAAATTATCTATGAGATTCTCACTGCGTATAACGGAGAAACCAATGAGAAGAGCTATAAAGTTGGGTTGTTCATGTAATAACCATAGTCTGTACCAGCGATGCAGTGATGTCGCACTTGTAATCAAAGAGTGACTGGTCAGCCAGTGCGGTGTGTCTCCTTCCTGTGTGTCTCACTGTCCTGGTGGGCAGTTTGTTAAAGAAGGTCAACAATGTCAGCAATTTGGAGGTATTAACATCAGGGACAAAGACAGGAGCAAATCCTACTGTGAGATTTGTGCCGTTATGAGATGACAAATTTAACGAAACAACTGAAGAAGTGTCGGATAAAAGGCTGAACTTGCTCTTCTAAGTTGAGCCATTTAAACCTCATTAAAACAGATTTTTTTATTTAGTCTTCCGAACAATATAGTTATTTATTGAGACACTCTTGGATAAAACTCAAAAAGACAATGTAGACAATGTTAAAACACTATTTAAATTCTGGTCAGGCCGGCTGTGGTCACTATGTTTTTGTAAAAGTATTTTGTGGATAAAAGCCAAAGTGTTCTATTCTTCTTAGGCCTCTCTAGAGTGCCATCTATAGAGTGAAGATAGTCTTTGCAGAGGAAAGGCAGAAGTATAATCACAACACAAACCAGTTATATATTTTGGTTAAAGTTTGTCCGGCCGGATTAGAAAGCAAAACGAGCCACATCTGGCCCCTGCACCTTAGTTTGCCCGTGCCTGTTCTATACCGATTCATTTACCTTTAGCTTGAAATTGCCTTCTATTAATGAGGAGATAGAATTGACTGTTCCTGGTTGGTGCAGATAGGGTTGAGCTCATACATATACTGCCATAAAACAGCTTTCCAGTTCAATGAAAATTACTGATAACAGAGACTGTTAGAGAAAGTCTGCAGTCCAGGGACACAGTTACCTGTGTTGAAGAAAAAAAAAAAAAACTTTTGCTGGACTTGCTGGATTTTTTTTACCCTCCTCTCAGGGGATTTTCTTCTCCTTTCAGAAAAAAAGTCACTTTTTTTTCCTGTGCTTTTGTTTATGCACAAAACTCATGAAACTCTGCCCAATATTTACACTTTTTTTTTTTTATCCTTCTTTTTTAACCAGGACTGGGGGAATCGTCTTGGGAGGAACCATGGAAATCTGCCAGAGAAAAGTTTGTCAGAAAGAAAAATTAGGTAAGAACATGTCCGAAACTTTACAATGTTCACAGCTGTGATCTGCTGCGTTACACCTGGGTCTGGAGGGGTGGAAGAGTTTGGTCTCTTCTGGTGCTGGTTTGGAAAACAGGTGAAGGAAGAATTGATACACAGTTGATTTGGGGAGACTGAGAAGAACATGATGTGGGTTTGTTAGATGTTGGAGTTTTTAGCACAGCCTGGTAAAAGGCATGGGTGAAAAGTAATCTGATCGTTCCTAAGGCTTTGGCAAACTCACACAGTGGTCCTGAGGACCGGTACTGGTCCGGGGGTGAATCGGTGACGGGCCTCAGAGAAATAATGTTTCCTTCTGGCTACTACTTCCACTTGATCCATACCCATATCAACAAAAGAACTGACCAATAGAATGGCTAGGATTCCATCATCAATAATGCAACTATATTTGATTCGGAAATATTTTCTCAGTGAAGACAACAATAATAAACTCAAAATGACGCAGAGTCATTGATACAAGATTCTAACTTTTTATACCGGTCTGGTAGCAGAAAATTCCTTCAGGTAGGAGGATTTTATAGGTAGGAAAATGTTGCAGAACACCAGAAATTACATTTTATTAAGGGGTATTTATCTGCCACAACTTAACGACCGGTCTGTGAAAATAGTACGAGACATTTAACCGGTCTGTGGTGAAAAAAAGGTTGGAGAAAACTGAACTAACAGACTCTGGTGACACTATTGGATGCATAAGTAAAGTTAAAAAAAAAAAGAAAATTATTTCCAAGTATTTTAATGCAACCGATTATGTTTTCGT
>JAFBJS010009342.1:48185-130742 GCA_016785265.1 Paraplagusia blochii | reverse complement strand
TGATCTCATCACTAAGGTCATCTGTCCTTACACTGACCAGTTCTCTGTCATCTTCATTATCTGCATTATCTGCTGACAACATGGTTAAATTGTTAGAGCTACTTTGTTTATCTTCATACCAACGGCACCAGAAACAGTTTTGACGTGGGCTGAACAGAACTGACTGGGAGAGATTTATCAGGTAACCATGTTGCAAAAAAAAAAGAAAAGAAAAGAAAAAAAAAAAACACTATATTTGTTTATACATAGGGTACAGATAAGGAACTGTAAAGGTATAAAGTAACAAAAACATGTACTGTGTTATCTTCAATTTAGATACCAAAAATATTTACTGCTCCCAGTGTTTTCTTTTACGTGGAAACTGGTACCAAATGGCTCTTTGGGTGTAAAAGTTTGTCAACCCCTGTACTAAGGGATACAGCATAACTCATGTAGAGTAAAAATAGAAATATGTCTTTACTGAAAAGCCTTTGTTTTGTAAAAATACCGTGAGAGTCTAGGATTATTTAATTAGTACAGTATTTAAATCATCGCATTGAAACAGTCACTTTGAAAGGTGTTAGTAAGTTCAAGTGGACACAGTATTTTAAATTTTCTATTCCATATTTTTTTTTTCTTTTTACACAGGTTGGTAATTGGGGATTAGTCGGCAGATATTTATAATTTAATAAAATAATTTAATATGCTTTTCTTTACTGTAAAGTACAACATCTTACTGCAGAATCAAAAAATAAAATATTTGTTTTAATGTAAGGTCTTGGTGAAGATTTTGTTATTGTTGAGGGAACTATTTGAATACAGCTTCTGATCTTTGTTAATCGTGATTACAAGATGTTAAACAAGTTGACACCAAATTTGCATTTAAATGACAATACTCTGACCACATAGGAAAGTAGCCCAGTAAGTAACAGTTTCACTTCTGGAAACATAACGTTGGAGCTCATAAGAAGAGCTAATTACTTTTAAACTAATTTCACATTTTACATTTGAGCTGCTCAAAAGCTCAAATATAAAAAATAGAGAATATAGAAAGGTAAATAATAATATGGAGTACAAACACTTACCAACACTGTTACTCTGTGGGGATGATACTATAGAAATATTATCAGGCCTTCAGAGTTTAAAGCTTGTAGTGCATAAGTTGTAAGTGCCAGTCAATGCATATTAAACTTTTTTTTTTTGAGTTCCCTTTTTTTTATTAAAATGCTATGATGAAAGCTATTTATACCAGTTGTTTATGAGGTTATATTACACATTTTTTTAAACCTCCAAAAAAACACTTTTTAAATGAACAGTTATAGCACTTCATTGAGTTTGAAAACCTAGGTCTGAGTGTAGACATAGTTTCTAGTTTCATAGTTTCCAGCGGAACTATGAAGAGTGACAAAAATAACAAAATAATAATAATAAAAAACCACAATAACAAAAAAGTAATAGTAAGTAATTTAAGTAATAAAAGGATGAGTTGAAGAAGCGCGGACATTGTAGGTTGTCTGTATGGATTGTGTCTAATTAAGTTGCTTTAATACTATCACTTCTTTTTGCTATGAATGTAAAAATACTGTAGTTTCTGGACTCCGGAGTGTAAGTAGCACCAGTCATCTAGATTGTGCCCCCTAGCAGTTATAAGTGTTAATAAAATACCATGTGAAATCTTATATTTTATTGTAAGTTATGCCTATGTATATGTCGTAAAATGATGTTGGAAGGACGAACAGCAGTGTTGCTAATTGAAAAATATTGTGTATCTTTACTTTTATTTTCAAGGACTTAAAGCTACATTTTAAAATCAGTAATTTACACACAAAAAAGGCAGATCAGGGAAGCCTTTTTTTTTCATTGACTTAAATGGTGCAATAAAAATTAATCAAAATAAGCATGAGAGGCAATAAGATGCTCTATGGTATTGCCGCTTAGATGCTGCAAGCAGTGATTTGCAGTGACACGGATTTTTACATTCCTATGAGCAGCAGCAACAAAGGAGTAATTGCCTCATCCATTGCACCTGTGTAGAATACAAATTACCTGCACTGTGCAGAGTATGAAGAAAATTCAAACTGATCATAGTAATGGGACGAAGGATATTCCCGATAGAGCAAGGAGAAACTTCACAGATGAGGAAAAAGGAAAGGGAATAACATAACAACAAGAACTGCTGCTGACACAGATGCTGCTTTCACATTCATTATGCCAAGTTTTTTTTTCTCTCTAAAAATCGTTGACAAAAACAATGTGTGACACATTTTCACACTTTTGGGAATATGCAGAAAAAATGGATTATTATAATTTTATGACAGAGGATATTGATGCCTGGAAGCAAAATATCTGTAAAATGAAACAGGTACAAGGAGAGCATAATTCAGCAGACTGTGTCTTTTTTTTGTCAGGCATATTGTTTATCCTTGATTTTTTAGATACTGACAAACAAGGGAGAAAAAGTACCTTAAATATATTTCTAGGAGTCTTTCACTAGGTCCTGGACAATTTGTGGGGAAATAGAACGGTGAGACACAGACTGCTGTGAAAAACGGGCCAAAACTGCTGCTGAGGAACATCAGTTGTCTTAAGACTGATATGTACTCTGCAAGAACCGAGAAATCTGTTTGTTTCCTTAGGTAAAGAAAAGAACAAGAACAAGACCCAGGACATTTCACACTTCACGAAAAATCAAATACTGAACTTTTGGGAATCCCATCACAGCACATGTCATGTGCACAAAGCATTTTGGGAATTTGGCAGAGATGTTCTCACTGCATGGCTGTTTTATGTATTAGTTATCATGGGGAAAAAAGGAAATCTGTTGGTTATATTTAACTATTCACTACAACAGCTACAAGGTTACCGTATTTGCCATCTTGACAAATCACACTATTTCTTTCAGTTCGGTCGCACTCTTTTTGGTCGGACCAATACAATGATACCATAATCATACTAAAATAAAGTATAATCACATTGTTTTAATGCACATAACTATAGGATATAAATCAATGTGGCAGTGTTAGTGAGCAGTTAGGGAAACAGACTTGGATCTGCAAGGCTTCAGGTCCGTCTTAACCCGCATAACTTCCAGTGGGCTCACCACCCACAGGAAAGTTCACAGTATGCAATAGTATGATTTGATAGGTAGGGGTGGAGACTGCTTAAAGATGAAAAACCTAAAATACTATGAACAAAAAATAAAGAAACATGAAATTTCTAAATTTCTAAATAATGCGGATAGGGCAGATGCAATATGTTTGACATCCCACACAAGGTAAAAGTTCTGCCCAGGTGGAGCAGCCTGGACAGCTCAACAAAAGATACAGCAAATAAAGGCAACAGTGTTTCACAGTAACAGCCTTTATCAGAGACAAGGTTGTCTCTGAGCCTTTCATGGTGACTTTTTACATGTGAAAATTTCATAAGGGCTGATTGTTCAAGCACAATATGTACATTCATAAAATGAAGAGGAGGTGAAGTGTATCATTGAGAAGTAAAGGCTGGTGAAGAGCAGTCGATTAATGCAATAACTGAATGGGCTATAAGACTAAGATGGGACTAGGCACTTATAAATAAAAGACAGGCAAACAACATAGAGGAATACTCAACTATGAAGCACAGACTCTGTGTCTCTGTCATTGGTGTTGAACTCCAGAGTTCACCTTCTGGACAAAACTGAATCCCATTTAGGGGGATTGACTCTTTCCAGGGGTCCTACCACCAGCAGGAAGGTTCATGGTTCATGAGAGGCTACAATGGTGAGGAACCAGCTCCTCAGCTGCTGCCCGCATGACCCAGTAACAGATAAGTGGATAAAATGGATGGATGGCAGGAATTGTAGGCTGTGTGATACAATCCATAAACCCAAATTCTAAACTAAACAGGGACACTGTCACATCAGCCACAGCAGCCTGAGGCATGCTGGAGGCTAAAGAAGGTATTGGCTTGATGTCTGCATTGCCAGATACTGCAAGATGCTGTTTCAGTATCAGACATAAAAAAAAAAAAAACATCCCTGATACTTAGCCAGATCATTTTCATTTTCAAAGCCCAGGTGATGAAATGTTTTTTTTTATTGAAAGAATATATCTAATCACATGGATAAATGCCCAAAGTTAAAATTCCAAATCTGTAAAATTCCGTTTTTATGTATCTGATTACTCCTTTGTAACTATCAAGATGATTTGAGAGATGTTTAAATTTAGATACAGTTTCATTGCAGATTTTACTTGAGGGGATTAAAATCAACATATTGATTTATAGGTTTGACATAGAGCAGTATGAACCTTTCAGTTTTTAAAATGTAATAACTTAATTCAAAATTCACTATTGATTTAAAGAATAACAGAAATACATCAATGCGGAAAAATGTTGTGTGTCCAAAATTGATGAAGCTGACAGGCCATACAGCCAAGCTGGCAAATTCTCCCATGATATAAAGAGAAAGGGAGAAAATAGTTGTGTTTGGCCAACCTGGGGCTCTAATTAAAATGTGACTTCATTATAATATTGGTTACAATGGTAATTGGCCATGTGATTGCCAAGGCCGTGCTCTAATGAGGAGTTACAATAAGCTCTGATCTCATCACTGAGGTTAACACTGGATTACACCGAGAGCTTCCATCGAGGCTTTTAAAACACTTAAAGCACTAGAAGGAAGGGCAAAGAGTAAAAGCATTTCCAAAATTAAGTCTGTGATAATTATACCAAGAAATGTGAAAACACATCAGAGGCAAAGTGAGGACATCTGAATTAAAAAAAAAAAAAAACAGTTAAGTGTATAAACACAAGTCTTTTGTAGATATACTCAAAACACACCTCTGGTGCCATTGAAGAACAGGGTCTGTCGGCGGGGATTCTGAATAACCACGATTGATCCATCGTAGTTCTGCAGACGGCAAGAGATCTGGGCTGTACCCCCCTCCAAGACTGTAACGTTCTCCGCCTGCACCGCCTGACAGTGAGCTGTGGGAGAAAAAGATGGATGTTATCACAGTGATTTATTAGGGGGGAGAGAGAAGAGAGGGAAAACAAGGAAGAGGAGGGAGGTTACGTCAAGTGGTGGGGGAGAGGGAAGGAGAAAAGAGGACAGGAGAGGAGACAAAGGGGAATAATAGAGATTAGGAGGAAGAGGAGACAAGATTTAAAGAGAGGAGGGGGGAAAAAGGAGTGGAGACAAGAAAAAAGGGCAGAGTAGAGAAGAGAGAAGACAAGATGAATAGAGAAGACAGGAGAGAAAGGACAGAGCAGGGCAAGAGAGGGGACAAAAGGGAGGAAGGGAGGTGATATGCTGGAAACAAGTGGAGAGGATAGAGGCGGTGGTGTAAGGACATAAAAATGAGTGGGGGGTGACAAAAGGAAAGTAGAGAGTGTGAAAGTAGGAGGGGAGGAGACAAGACAGGGGAACAGGAAAAGGAGACGAGAGGACAAAAAGGAGAGGACAAAAAGGAGAGGACAGGGGAGTAGAGGACAGGAAGTCAGATGAAAGAAAAGAAGAGGGCAGGAGAAAGAGGAGAGAAGATGAAAGGAGGTGAGAGGACACAAGGGGCAGGATGGAGGGGAGGAGACAAAGGAAGGGTTGGCAGAAAAGGAGATAATTATTTAAGACATATTCTTTCAGGTAACCCCTTGAAAACAAATGAATCTAGCTATTTTATCTGACTTATCATTTCCTTGGAGGCCCAATCTAAAACCATAACACAGATTACTGCGAAAAAATTTTTTAAAAGTTATCACACGCTGACGCAGGATATTCTGAAAACAAATCCTATCAAAGAGCCCTCTCTAAACAAGGTGTAATTGTGGCCTAGCAAGGAGGAGCACTACACCACACCCTGACCCAATGACTGCTGAGATTGGCTCCAGTTCCTACTTGATCCTGATTAATAAGGAGAAAATGTATAAACTTGTTTCATCCAATGTTTTATAACAGCCAATGTTTCTTCTGCCATGTTTTCTTCTCGTCAGGAGAGCTAAGCCAGATTCAAGGTTTCAAATGGAGCTGTTGGGTTAGAATCCCATTTCTGACAAAAACGTTCCATAGCGTAGTGGTTGGCAGGCCTATGAGGTTCAATTCTCAAACAAACGTGGTCCCTGGCAGCCTGTTGCAGCAGATTTGCTGTTAATGCAAGTATTCCCCAGATGTAGGATAAAATGAAGGTTTGGGAATTTTTTGTCGTAACACATCATGTTCAGCTTGAAAAAACAGTGAATTGGGAATTAATTTGCTTCACTTGCTTCATTTCCTGATGTGTTTGCAAATCGAGTGCATTTACTTTTTATCTAGTAGCATTAGTAGGATCATATAAATACTTATAAAATTGATAATATTAACAATAATAATAAAGAAAAAGATGTATCAGTGTTTATGCCCTTCTCTAAAAATCATTCTACCTACAACGTTCTTGAAGCAATTAATTTTCTGACTTTAGTTTAATACAAATGCACAGCGCACAGATTGCTTCTACAATAAAGGCGCACTTATGCTTACGCTGATAAGTGACACAATATCCAAAAACGTTGGCAATAATTTCAGAAAGAAATTAATCTGTCCCTTTAACCCAATATATTTTTTCTGCTGAAGGGCCATGGAAACAGCAGGCCGTCTCTTTGATGTTGCTTAAATTCCAAGCACATGTCTGAGTCTGGTAATGAGGAGGGATATTATGTTCTGATAAAATCATTCTTCTTGACAGCAGGTCATGGCCAAATGTACATTTCTTCCACTGATCACAATGGGAAAAGAAAAGAGATTTAACATTTGAATCTAAATGATTTTTGTAACAGTGAAAAGTTAACTGAGGACATAAGATGTGGGATGTGATTGTCCCATATTTACCAATCTACTGCCTAATCCCCAGAATATTTGGTGTTGGTCTGTTACATATTTGACTGTTCTAAAGAAAAAATGTTATATTATATAGATGGTATATACATGGTATATACATGGTATAAATATATATATATATATTTTTTTATTGGTTCATTTTTCTTCATCTGCTTATCTACATTCATAATATAGTATTAAATAAACAAACATTAAAGCATCTACTGATGACAAAACTTCTCACCAAGCAAAAACAAATACTTCAAAAATACTACTACTGTACACTGTATGTATCTACGATACATTGTTAATCTAAACATTACAATACAAAACTATACAAGAGGCCTTTTGTCATTTAGCAGCTGTGACATGATCATATCCTGCAAACTTCATTCAATTTGAATGCCCCGTCTTGATTTTTATCTGTTTTATGAAACACTCAGTCTTTGTATTCATCACACGAAGGAGACAGGCCTAAAGAGGGGAGCAAAAAAGATGGTGAAAAAAAGAGGCATTACGTGCATAAAGTTGAATTAGGCATTTATTACAAAGAACTGATTATATATGAGAATATTATATATACATATATATACGTATAGATGTGTATAAGAGACAGATATACGTATATATATGTATATATATATACTTATATATATATATATATGTATATATATTGGTGTGAATCTTCATCTTTCGATTCACAAGCTAAGATCCAATTCAGGAACGATTCATAAAATTATTAAACCATCAATCCAGTTTGATTACATTCAGTTCAGTTCGATTTGTTTTTGAGTCTTGAAAAAAAAAATTGCAACTCCGCTTTCAACAACACTATAAAGTTGCCAGTCTTTTTTAGTTTTAGTTTAGTTTATTTAAAGGGGGAAATCCAATTCCATAAACACATGGTTAAATAAGAAAGAATTAGCCAAAGGCTAGTCTTCATCTGTAGTCCCCTGGTCATGATGTAAAAAGGCAAGAATCACACAATACATATACAATAAAAATCCATCTGGCATCTCCTTTCAGATTGCATGAACATTTGCAAAATTTAACTTGTTTTTTTTTTTACATTACAATTTCTCAATATGGCCTTTAAAGGAGAGCTGTGAATCTAATATGGACCCAAGATATTTATACTGACTGACAATTTGTATTTTATCTCCATTAACAAATATATCAGGATCAGGGGACACTCTACTTCTTTTAGTGAAATATATGCGTACAGTTTTAGAAAGGTTTAGCTGTAGACAGCACTCCTGTAACAAGAATTTGTATTTTATTCTGTCTGCTCCTCTGACTACTGGTCGTTCCTGCTGTGCCAGTGTCACCGTCATCGTCGCCCAGTTATCAGTCCCACTCTACCATCCCTGCGGATGGTTGCTAATGTTTGTTGAACCTCCAGTATATTAGACTGTCCCTGTATAGAGTCGGCAAATCGCATTGCTTTTATCTCTCCTTCCATCCTTCTTGAAAAACCAATGGATGTCCAAACCTTTGATTTCAAATGAGAAACGCTGTAAGTTATGTCTGTAATAACCACTACTTGAACTACAATCAAATCAGCCCACGTCACAGTTCACACACCACAAGTGACACAACCTTCATAGACATGTGTGAATAGATGTATATATGTGTCCATTGGCCCTTGTGGGCAGAAGCGGCCAATGTAGCGTCTATGTCTAACATCAATTTGTGGGCGGGGCCATGGGGCAGGAAACCGGTCCATGGTCAAAAATCCGAACCACCAGACCAATGACTGCATTATTGATTGATCAGGGCTTTTTGGACCGGTACACTAGGTCACAGAACGATAACCGATCCAAAACAATTAATCTGTACACCCCTATATGTACATATATGTGTATGTGTGTGTATGTATGTATTATATGGAAGAGTATGTAAAGAGATAAACAGAAAGATAGATTGACTGACAACTAGTACCGCTACATTTACCGCTACATCCTTCTGCTTGTCTGTCAGTCAACAACGTGCCAGTTTAATTGACCTTTTCAAAGTCCCACAATCATGGTTGACTGACTCAGGAGGTGTCTTCCAACCTGACCTTGGGACTTCCAGTTCATCCTTGGCACAGATGTTTCTGTACACCATCCCAGTCTCCTGCTCGTGTTGTTCTGTATATGGTGATCCTGGCACCATTTTGCACTCTGCAAGATGCTGGCAGGAATCCTGTTCTCAACTGTTTTAGTGCAATGGAAATTAAAATTTAAACCACTGTTGTAAGAGGGGTGACTGGCATCTGCCGGTGCTTGCAGAGCTGACTCCAAGAAACACCTGCTGAAGGATGATCAGTTCGACAGAGAGAATAGAGCCATACTGAGACAGCAGGGAGGTGAAGCACTATGAGCAGGAAATGATGGCAGTGTGTATAAGAAGTGGTCGTCTGTGAGTAATAATGCAGCTGGCAGGTTCTGGACAAAATGTAAGAGGGATGATGCATCTTCCACCACTCGTGCTCATAACACAGCTGGGTACAGCAGTGACTGCACAGGTTACAGGCTGAGTTGTACATTGGATTCAGCAGCATGGTTCACCAGTAAAGGCTAAGAAAGTAAAACAAAACCACTGCTGTGAAACAGGCTTTCATCTGTGCTCTGGTAAAAAATATGTATCCTCAATAAAATGCACAAGAAATGTTGAATGATGTCAAGATAGAATTTCAAGACCAAACAATGCTGCAGAGAAGACCTTAGCTCAAGAAAGTAAGAATAATGTTTCATAGGTTTTTCGGACAGTTTTCCTTCTCCTGTTCCTTCTCCCTAAAAATGAGCAGGAAAGTTGCAGTGTTTTTATTGACAAAGGAAGAAGGGCCATCACTCCAGAGTATGTAAGGAAATAAACAAATAAATAGGTCTAAGATCTAAAAGGATGAAACTATTCAAGACCCTGTTTTTATAGTCCCACAATGGCAATGACTTATCAGCCCAGCGATGCAGAGGATATGGTAGAGAGAAGGAATGAATGGAGATGTGGACAGTAAAATGAAATAGGGAGGAGATTTTTGGTGGCATTAAAGTGTACTGCTGGCTCACCCTCAGTCATTTTAATTCCAGGAACTATAAAATGTCTTTTTTTAATACCCAAAAGGCTGCCGTACAATCAGTGGCCGCATGGCAGTTTTTTCTACGACCACGTTCCAGGCGGCATATCACCACCACAAGGCTGTACTCACTCACTCAAGAGCTACGTTAGATTTTTTTTTTTTTTGGCTAGTTTTTACATTGCTGTATTCTGGTAAGGAATTGCTTATTAATAATAACAATGAATGTGAATGACCATAGCATGGCTGTCAAACCCATTTTGATTCAGGAGCTACATACAGTCAAGTGATTAAATGTCAAGTGGGATGGACCAGTACAGTTATATAAAAAAGTAATTATTATTTATATTTAATGACCATAATTATACAATTATACAAATAAAATAGGTTCCAGGTTTTTCACCCTTTTTTGAGCAAATGACTTTTTAAAAATATCATATTTAAGAAATATATGTCAACAAAAAACACAAAAATTAAATGTTCGCATGGTTTTTTCAAATTACTAGATGTGGGGGTGTTAAATCCCACTGGAAGGTCCAGTTTCAGCCCACAGGTCATATGTTTGACGACCCTGATCCATAGTTATTAGGAAAATATTGTGACTATTGTAATTATGGCTTCTCCTTAGTATACTTTTGCAGAGATCAAATTATATCACCATCAATATGTCTGCTTTGCTTGTCTCAAGCTCAAACTGATGTGGTTAGAAAGACGACCAAAGAAGACAAGCTGGTTCTGTCTCGACACCAAATCAGATATGATCACTCTGATCTAAAAGTGAAGACAGCATGCCTGGCAAGATATGATATGAGAGGAAAAACAATCTAATATTTACATTGCGATCATATCTGAAGAGATGAGCTGTCCCCTTTGCTCCTAAACAAGCCTGTGTGCAGCCTTGAAGCAATATAATCAATGTCTCCCCATTCATTATCTCTCATTATCTATCAGTTGAAAGCGGTCCAAGAGTATATGTTAGTCTCGCCTGCCAGCTACACTTTGAAAAAGAAAAGAAAAAAAATCAGTACCAGACACTGTAATGCACAATTTGTTAAGCAAGTGCTGTTTTAATCAAAAAATATAACAGTATCTACTGTGATTTTTTTCTTTCAGGGGTCTTCTCATGGCAGGTTTTCTATCACTTCCCATCTGGATGTAAAAAAAAATTACCAGGAGTCCGTAGGAGTGCTTTATCTCAGACAAAAAAGCCACGTATTCAGTATGGATGAACAGTAACATATATCACACATACATTTCAGAGTAACATTATAGACTTTAAGGAACTGTTTCGAACTGACATGAACGCGCAAAACTGTGTCTGTGAGGATGGTCATCTGTCAACAGGTTGTATCGGCCACAACAAAGAATCTACGTTGTGATTTTATTACATATCACCATAGAATTATAGCGCAGCCTCCATGAAAAAGAAAGAAAGGTTTCCGCCATTTTGATCTCATATCGGAAAATAAATGTATATCCTTGTTGTTTGTCAAACTTTACCAGTTGTCCTTCCAATTTCTTTGTATCCCAGCCTCATCTGTGTCATGTGTGAGTGGGTGTTTTCTGCAATTGTCAAAATTATAATTATTAAAAAAACTTCAACTTTACAGTCATAGGAATGTCAGTCAACAAGGTTGCCTGTAGGAATTTATAAGGTCCAGCAGGTGTCTGTATTCAGGTGTCTGTATTGATACAGTTTTGCAATGTGTCGTAACACTTCACGAAGCCTCATTGACCCATCACTACCTAATATAATAATACTGCTGCTGTTTTCATTTGTGATGTCTGATATTGTCTATATTGTCCAACAATGCCATGTCTATTTCGGACATCAGGTATTGAGGTTTCAGGTTTTCATTATCCATTATTGTGTTATTTCTGTATTAGCTTATTATAATTAATATAACGGTAACACTGGCCGATAATGTCAGTTGGCAAATATTATCAGACATTCCTAGTTTTCATGTTCTTGGCTGTAACAGACTCCAGTGCAATCTTGTGATGTGCCAACCATCAGATTACTGAGTTTTACTTACTTAATATATTAAGACAGGCTGTTGCTGTTTTATAATATTTGATACTAATTTGACAAGTATTTTGATAAAGACAGGTAAATGGCAGGTGGTTTAACATTACCAGTATCTTTACTAAAATGTGTCAGTAAATAGGCTTGGTTTATGCCATACAACTGAGAGGGAAATTAGAATTATCCACACATTTTTGGTAGCCTGGTTTGTGGATTTGTTTTTAGACCATTTACTTGGACTTGTTTTTTACATTACTTTAAAACCAACATGAAATTAAAAAAAGTTTCCCAGCTTGGGATCAATAACGTAGATCTATCCACTTATCTGAAATACTAAATACATTAGCAGCTCTCGAGCTGTCTCAACAATCACATAAAAATCTAGTAAACAAATGTCACAGATTATACATTTTATTTTACAAAATCTCTCTAAATACCATTCCCGTGTCCATTTGTCCCATCCACCTATTCTACTACGTCTTCCTCTTTTGTTTTATTCTTTTTTTCTCTTCCACTTTCAAGTAGTCCGCCAACTTAATTCTCCTCTTCCCATGCTGTCTTTGGGACATCTCCATTCCCACCACATCTCTTTATCTCCTTTTATTTAAACCTACAGTTTCTCCATCACTCCTCTGTATTTTTTTACCTTGTTTATTTGTTCTAATCTTTTATATATTATAATATATATATTATATTATATATTATATCGTTCATCACGTGCCTCGCTCATCATAGCTGTCCAAAAGATCCACTCTGTTTCCCCTAAATGCCTCAGGAGAACTGTAACAGCTGTCTCCGTCGTGCCTTTTACCCCCTCACATCCCTTTTAACTCCTTTACTTCTTTTGTTGATCTTTTTTTTACTTTTACGTAGGAACTGCTTCCACCAAGTCTCAAAATGCCTCCATTCCCTGCTCACTTGAAGTCTCATTCTTCCTCCTTATGAAACTCAGTGGGAATAATTCCCTGCCTCTTTTCTTCCCCTCCATTTCCACACTCTCCTTTTGCTAAATGTGATTTGTTCTGCAGCTCAAGTCTGCAGCATAATCTTAAGTAGAGGCAGAGTGGAATAGTCTCATCTTCCAAGAAAACACGGAAAAAAGACTAAACAAACGGATTGAGAAACTCTGACTTTTTCTCAACCTTTTTCATCTTCTTCCACTTATTTTAATTGCCTGTCATAGCTCAGCCCACTTCTCCATTTGCCATCTTGCTTCTGTTTTACCCCCTCACTTTTTTAAAAATATACTGCTTCTGTTTCGTTCATCCCTTTGGCAAACCTCAGACACCCCCCCTCATCCAGTTCATTTTCCAAATGAAGCTGGTGTTCCGTGAGCTCTAAAATAAGTATTCGAATCGAATGCAGGCCGTGGCGATGAGAGTTCCAAATCCTAACCACTAGACCAATCATCGACTTGTACATAGGCATAAAAGGTGTTAACATAAAAAAAATATAATAAAGAATCTTTTGAAAACAAAAAAAATCAGTGAATGAAATGACAGCTTAAATTATGTTCTGAATTGGCTTTGCCCCAGTTTATGCAGAGTAGGCAAAAGGTGAATTATATATTTTTTTCATCTCTCTCCAATGTCTCAGAACTACATGATGAGAGTTCATCTTATAGCAAAAAGTATGTCACAACAAATACTGCCCATTCCTTATGGCAGGACATTGTTTGCAAGGTTCTGAAAAACTGACATCACAATTAAATATTGGGGGGAATCCTTAATAAAAATGTACTCAAACATACTTGGTTGGTTGGGTTATTGAAAACAGCATTAACAACCAGCATTTGCTTCATGTACATTCTCAACATGTACAGCGCATGCACTGAAATAAACCTTTCTTCACACACAGTTTTTTTTTTCCTGCACCTCCCCCATTCCCCATTCAATCTTAAATCTCTCATCTGCTCATAGCATCTTTATGTCCCTTCAGCCTGTTGGCTTTTTCAATCACCTTGTACCTCAGTGCTTCCTCTTCTCTGCTGCATTGCATCTCTCTGAAAGCTTTTTGCCCCTCTTTCCTTCCCATCCATCCTTTTACTTTAAGTGTCCTTATGTATAGTATTTGCACTGTCTTTACCACCAGGAATCCACCACTATCTTTTTGGCACTTTCCCTATTTCTGTGCTGTAGTTTTTTTCAGTCAGCAGAGGCTGGCCCGGGCTCTGAGCTGAACAGCTTCTCGTGGCACAGATCTCTTCCAGTCTCAGCAGCTCGGGATGAATCGCCATCACAATCGCCATCGCACACACCCTAGCAGTTGCTTTGAGAAAATTTACTGGGCTATTACAGAATGGCTTACATGAGATTCAACACAGCCAAAACCCTGGCTTTAACGCTTCAACATAATCTACCACAAAGCAGCTTCTCGTCATTGCTTGACAACTTTCTACCAATAAGGACACACACACATACACAGTAGTTTTTACAATGAGGAGTTTCGTATTTAAACACAGTCAGGGTTTCTCATGCATCACTTCTGATTACATTGCAAACTGAAAGTCCTCACCTCTCCTCTTTTTAGTGTTATCCTGCTGATTACATTGATAATCCTGACAGGTATTACGCTGCCCTCTATTATGCCTCATGCCTAATTTGACACAGTAACCTCTAAATAGATAAAGGGTTCGTTTTGTGACTTGGCACATTCAAGATGAAACACAAAACCGCCCTACTGGGATGATTATATGACTACAACGACTGCCAAGACAATCACAAATTCCCCAAATGGCACCGACATTACTCAACTTCCGCAGCGATATCAAACAAATCACTAAATCCTTATACTGATCTTGCAAAATCTGTTGGGGACAGGCCAGTGCCAAAGTGAGTTGTTGTTTACTCGCAGAGCAGAGTACACTGTTCACATTGAGAATATCTATATTAACAAATGAACATCAGACTGCATGACATCACCGATATGACGTTGCTTATCAGTTTTGCTTCTCCACTTGGTTAAACACTATCTATCATTCTCTGAGTCCTGGTGACTCAGTGTGACCTTGTGCCAGTCTTACTATCATTTGAAAAAAAAATCAATGAAGAATTAATTATCCAACATTATCTCACCACCTCCCACAAATGACAAGCAATACCTTTTCTTTCTTTCTCTTCATACAAATATCAAAACTTGTGTTTGTTTTGAAAAACAAATAAACCACAACAACATATAGTTTCTCTTAAGCAGGTCAGTAAGCTACAGTGCCCTCTAGTGGCTGTGTAAATGGGAAACTATACACCTGAGTATAAGTTGAGTATGATTTTTTATCATCATCTATTATCATAGATGATGATAAAAAAATACAGGAATTGCAGATAATGAAGGTACAATACAAAAGCCTAAAGTTCGCATTAGCAGCTGTCAATGTGAAGATAGGAAATGTGCAAAATAATATTTTTAATACATGTCTAACACCTGAATATAAGTCGCAAGGCACATCAATTGCATACCGATACCACTGTGTCGATACCTAGTGTCCACATCTTAACACACTCTACATTCAGCCACCTTAATGTACATTCAAGGTTCATATGTGGAAGACTTACGTGTGAGGCAGAGCAGGACTAACACCAGGCTGCGTAGGGCCAGACTGAAGGCGGCTGGGATGAGGTCAGAGCTTAGCTTCATTGTGTAATGAAAGTTGTGTGTATGTCCTTTTGTGTGGTTTCGCACGTTTGATCAATGGGTCCTCTGTGACCCTTTTTTACTGGCTACCCACGAACTAGTCCAACACACATAGCACACATACATTGGTCTCTGATTTGTTCTCTTAAGACTGCAGGCGTTTGCACAAGTCTAGCCTTGCTTTCTTGCAAATGAACTGCGACTCAATGTTGCAGTTGTTCGTGGACGACCGTTTAAAGAATAGACTTTTAAGGCGCTACGCTGTGTTTCAAACACACACACAATCTTGCACACTGTGCACAGAAACAAGCGAGGAGCAATAAAAAACACTCAGCCTTTATTGTCGTTGAAAGAACTCATGATCTCCAACGTCACAAATCTAGAATGTTGGTTGAAATTACTAAACCTGAAAAACAACAGGAAAAGACATCCAACTCTGCAATCCTATGGTAGTAGTGTAAGATATCCTAGGAACAATCTCTAAACAGCAACAAATAGGAACACCAACTGTGAATTTGATGATGTACAATAAAACATCCTTCACCTAATAGTTAATTTTGAAAATTCACCAACTCAGCTAATATAATGGGCAAACCAGGTCAAACCACACCACTCAAAGTAACAAAGACATCAATAAAACAATAATTCTGTCAGACAGAGGCCAAGGCAAACAATCACAGGGCACTGTTGACTTTTCTTGATGTCTTCTAAATGCAGACTTCTAAATTTAGACTTTTTTCTAGATGTTTGTGAAAAAACTATTTGTTTTAATTTAAGCTTTCAGTGTTCACTAATTATTAATACCTGAAGTCAAAACTCCTTTGTGCCAGGATCAAAGTAGAGGACCAGAACTCTGGAGAGATAAAGACCTCATCCTGCTATGACTCATCTTACATGGCTGTAAAAAAGCCTCAAACTCAGCCACCCAACTCCAGTAGCACAGACACAAATACAATATTCTCACGTCCTCCAAGTGACACGATGTCTAGTTTGCTATAAAGTGAAATATACCAACTTTTCATCAATAATTCAAGATTTGCCACCTTTCTGACACTGACACACCATCTAAAGCAGTGTTCTTTTGTGCAATGAGCCAAACAACTTGTATATCAACCCTCTGTGGTCACAGTCCACTCAGAGGTCCGCTGGCACCTAATTCTTCATCTCATCTTAAGGAGTCTATCGCAGTACTTGTGAGTGTATGTATAATATTTTTCCCTGGAAAATGCCTGACAAGCTGTTCCGCACACTTCACTGAGCACTATCTGATAGAATAAAGTGCAGGTGTCATCCTTAGATTACTACATGCAGCCTGTTCCCTCACACTGTGCCACAGCAGCAAAAACAATGGGCTGTAGCAGCGACGGCTTTGACACTTCTGGCAAAGCCAAATGTGGATCATGCCCAATCTTTCCTACAGCTCTGACTTCACCAGCCGACTTGCTGACGCTGAGGAAAATAGTCTGTGTAAGACAGAGCCAGAAACCCAGGTCTGGCAGGTCTAAGTCTGGCAGCAGATCGAAAAATCACAATTGTGAAGGTTTTTTTTTCTTCAAAAAGATTTTCAAAAACTGTCAGGTTAATCCATTTTGCCTTGCTTCTATTTCCTTATGGTTTCTTCTGTTGCATCTTCTACAGCATCCAAAGCAGCTAAAATACTGTAGCTCCCAGTTTGTCTTCCCTGAAGATCACTTATTTCTCCTCCGTCTGCTAAAATCCCATGATGGCATCACCAGTAAGTGAGTGTCCGTCTGTCTGTCTTTCATGTCTCCTCCAATTTATATAATTGTGACCTCCCTCTCTCTACATAGAATGTGAGTGTGTGTGTCAGTGTGGGATCAGCATCTGTATGCATTGCATTCTGTTTGGTGAAGGTTAGAGATGTGTGTGGATGGAAGTGGCAACAATAGCTTCCTTTTAGGTCAGCAAACAGTGGCAGAGTGTTACCATGAATGTGTCTGACTGTTCCGTGCTGACTGAAGCAGGCTGTCCATTTGGCGTAGCTTGTTTGTCCCTTTCACTGTCTACGGGCCATGAATTTATCCACAGAAAAAAAACACAAAGAGTAACTGTCAGTTAACTACCATTTTTAATGCAGCTTTTGTAACTGCCAAGGGGCGTAGAGGAAGGATATGGACCTGAACCTTGTGTATGAACTGCATAGATATATAGCAGTGGTTACCATCCTTTCCTAACTTTTGAACTCATATTGACATTCAAATTTCAGACCCCAGGGACTTTTTAAAAAATAGTTTTGCATCAATGATGTTTCTTGTACACAAACTGCTTTTTATTTTTCCTGATCACACTACACATTACCGTTAGCGAAATTTGCCCAAGACTGAAAGTTAATACTAGCAAACCATCTTTCATACAAAAGCTGCAGGCGGAGCTAAAGATGCTGAGATTCTCTTTAGGAGAGACAGGGATGGACAGGATCAGGAATGAGGTCATTAGAGGTTCATACAGACAGGGAGGATTGGAGAAAAAAGGTAGAGAAGCCAGATTGAGATTGGTTTTGGACATGACCAGAAGAGGGACGGTGAATATATTGGTGAAAGAATTATTCTAGAGATGGAGCTACCAGGTAGGAGACATAGAGGAGATTGATAGATGGAGTGAGGGAGGACATGGAGGTTGCTACAGTCAGAGAAGAAGACACGGAGCACAGGAGGAGATGGACACCGCTGAAAAAGGGTTCTAATCCACCAGTTGCCAGGTTGTTGAGGTCCTTTGATCATAGCATGGTGCCAACCCACACAACTTCCAGTGGGCTCACCACCTACAGGAAGGCTCATAGTATGCAACAATGTGATTTGGGTTGCAGTCATGGAAACTGCTGCCTCTGAGACTAGGTAACAGATAAGAGGATAGAGATGAATTAATTAACATTATATAATATAACATACAACGTATAACTAGTATGCAATAGTTCCAACTAAAATGTTATACCATGAATTTTATTTGTTTTTAATCAATATCCATGAGAGCAAAAGAAAGCAGTTGTATATGTTTCTGGTGGGGGGTTTTAATCATAATTTCTAACAGCTTATCAAGATTCTAGACCCCCCCCATCAGGTAGCGACCCAAGGTTGGAAAACACTAATTTATAGATAACCTAATTCGAACAGTTTGAGCTACATTTGTTATTATAGTATTTTACCAGATAAATTGTGCTGTCAGTTCTGCTGCACATTTTGTTAAATAGCAGTGAAACAAGGTGAAAGTAGGTTCATGACGGGAGCTGACATGTAAAATGGGGGCCCATTTATTCATTGTCTTGTAAATATACACAGGAATGCACTTGTGCTACCGTAAAAACACCTCGACTCTTTTTTAATTAACCCCTCGTAAAGTACCAGCAATGATTTGCCATGGGCTATATTTACAAACATCTTTATACATTAAACTTGAGACACGCTGTTCCCTATTATCAAGTCAAATAAAAAGCGTTTTATTTATGAACAGCTTTTAAGAAAATAGGGTCATCACTGAGTGCTGTAGGAAAAACACAACGTAATTAAAGAGTAAAAGAACATGCTTCAAATCACTGTAGGATCTTCTCAGGATCTGTGTGAGTCTTTTAAGCCCCTGTGTGGGCAACACTCCAACGGGTGTATTTGTTTTTGTCGCAGTGTGTGCGTCAGGAGGAGAGAGAGCGTTGGAGAGAGAGGTAATGGCAAATTGTGTTCTCTATCCCCCAACTCTCTTTTTTCTCTCTCTCACCCTATCTTACCCTCTCATCCAAATCAAGTTTTAATGGGCTTCATTGGTGCCGCCTCGGAATAAGTGTTGCCAAAGCACTTAAGGGGCTTAAGTCAGCATCGTGCTGAAAATATTAAGCCCTTAAACAGTGTTACAAGGGTCTCTGCCTGCTCAAGTATTCTGAGAAGGTCGCGCCGTTTAATACCAACAGCATTTAAGTGCCCTGACAAGAGAGACAGAGAGGGAAATATAGGTACAAGTGTTATGTACCATGACGGCATGGCTAAAAAAATTGACTGAAAGATGCTACAAGGGAGAGGGGGGCAAGCATAAGTGCAAGGCGGAGTGCTGCATGTGTGGTGCGTAACAGCTGCATCATTAATTCCAGGCAACTTTGTTGTTCGCCCAGGGAGTGTGTCTGCTGCTGCGATGTTTCACAAACGGTTTATATTAAAAAAAACAAAAAAAACAAACTGATATGATTTATCACTTTGGGCTCTGCTTTACTTCAGCCAGTATCTGATATCTAAAAAGTTGCAGAGTATGATTCCTTTCTTCCCATGCTCATGAATAAATGTTCAAGAAGAGTCCCTACATAAAGGTTTCATCTGTTCCACAACAGCAGTCATGTGTCTTTTCCCTCGTAACTTGATTACATTTTCCCATTGCAATCAAACAAGAACAAAAAAGCAAAAACATTTTTCTGGGCCCGAGAAATAAACAATTAATTGATGAAATTTATACATCCCATCTTAACATCAAAATCTAGATATAAGTCATATGAGAGTTTCTATGTAGGTGCCCTCGTGTTTTAACTTATATTTATATAATGTAGATTTGGCAGACAGACAGACAGACAGACAGACAGACAGACAGACAGACAGACAGACAGACAGATAGATAGATAGATAGACGTTTTTTTTTGGTTTGTTGTTGCACCTTGTCACAGTGGCATGGACACAGAGACGGATGCTCAAATTACTCCTGAAAAAGCTTTAGTGTTATATTTAATGCCACACAGTCCAACAAAATGTCAGACTTTTCATTGTGAAGCTGCCCATCTATCATTCGGGCTCCTGGTTACAACGATTGATAAGATAAGGCAATTGGAAAGCTAGTGGTGTAAAATTTAAAATAGCTTCATGACCTTTTCATTTCAAAAAACAATGTTGCAGTAGAGTAGAAATCACTTTCAACCTTCCCCACCCTCCATTTTGGACCAGATAGGCTTGGAATTCTGAAGGTCACCTTCAAGGGTGGTCTTAACTTGGGCTTCACAGATAACACTGACTTGAACATGTAAAAAGAAGTTGTCGTTGTGTGAACTGCAATGTTCCAAGAAAGATTTATTCATGAGCTGTGCATGAGATGCCAAGCACTTGAATTCCCTATCGGTTCTTGTAAGATAAAATGCCTGCGCGAAGAAAAGCTAACAGCTGGACCAAATATACACATCTAGTATACACGTAGACAGAGCCGAGTGTTGGTAAAGAGAAAAAAAAATGAAAATTTAAAAATGCACAGCAAAGCATTTGGTGAGATGTGGAACAGAGAAAGCAAGGGTGGGTGGGTAGACTAACTACACAACACTAATGGAAGAGATGAAACAGGCAAAGGTACGGGAGGTGAAGGCTAATGACATGGCTGCAGCATCTGAAGACTAATGGACAGATTTTATCTGGAGCCTTATCCAGGATTAAATTTCATTGTCCTTAAGGCTGTTCTTGGAAGTGTGGAATTTATTTCATGTCTCCCCTTAGGTTCCAGAGGAGAGTGGGTTGACATCAGGGGTATGTGTGTGTGTGTGTGTGCGCCTGTGTTCAAGTCTAAAAAGGAGGTCAACAATTTTACAATATATCAATATACTGTAAATAATTTGTAAATAGGAATAAGCTGGATATGAGCAAATTTTTTATTATCAAAACAAATTGGTATTATTTTATTAACTGATATTGAAAAGCCAATGCCGTAAGCCAAGGTCTCAGCAAATACGGTGGACAACCTCATGGGGTCCAGCCACTTTGACCTGCGATTTTATTTTGTACACAGACTCTTATTTTGTAAAATGCCTTTAGTCATACATGCTTGTAATCCTTCACACCAGAAGTGTCAAACAAATTTTGGTCCAGGGTCCACATACAGTCTAATTATATGTCAAGTAGGTAAACAAGTACAATTATTATGTAATTACCACTGAAGAACAATCAATAACTAATATTTTAAATGGCAATAGATACAAGTAGGGATGGTCAATAATATTGGTCCACCGATACTATACGATACGATACGATATCGGCTCGATATCAGCAAAACTGGTAATATCGAAGAGTATCAGTATTGGTTTTTAAACTTAATATTCGAAATCCACAAATAGTGTGGACAACCTCATGGGCTCATGAAACCGCACCTGAAGGCACAACAACGATAGGTGTATCTAACCCTGTTCATTCAGTCTGTCTATATGTACCTATAAAAAAGGTTTTCAACACATTTTAAATAATAAGATAGAGATATTAGTGCTTATATCTCAAAAAGTTTACCTTGTCATGAAGATGTAAACTACACGGAGGATGGAAATTAAAAAAATGGTAAGAAATGTTCTTGTAATACTGACCCAAAATCCCCCCCCCCCCCCCCCCCCCCCAGACACACACACACACACACATACACACACAACCACCCCCTGCACCAGATGTGTCGAACGAAAGCATGGTCTCTGTAGGCAACAGCAGTGGCAGCAGCAGCAGGCAAGTGTTTTGGACTGAACTGAGATCATGTTTCTCGGCTAATGTAAAGTGTGATACAATATTTTTCAGCATACATGTATTATTTAATTGATAAATTAATTTTAAGATAATGCCTTCAGTCATCTGCCTGAGATGACCTCACATGCAGGCTTCATTTTTAGATAATATGTAAGAGACGGGATGTTTTAAAATATAGACAATTTGTCAATAAGATAAAATATCTATTTACTGGTAAGAGAAATCCACACACAATAAAGGCAAAAGCCAGTGGTATTTGTTTACCTTTTTTTTCTTAATAAGAATTAAATTATCTATCAACAAATACAAACAAGTATAACAACTGGTGTTACCTGGATGCATATTCAACATGCAGTAATGTATGCTGTATGTTTTATAAACAGTTTTTCACTTTCAGCAGGCCTGCTGTGTGAAGCTGTCTCAGTGGGCAAGGATGAGTTGCGAGTTTTATTACTTTCAGAAAAGTGTTATCAGAAAGACTCTAATCCAGTTATCCCTTCTCCAACATCCTACTTTAGCGTAAATTGAATACACACCGCTCTATGGTGTGTGTTATGGTGTTGAGTTATTGGTCTTATAAGGGGAATTTTTTATACATTACAATATGGTATATTGCTATTATTGTTATTGTTATTATTAGTGTGTGTTAGGTTTATTGTTCTTAATTAAATTCACATTTAAACACTCCACCTTCTGAACAGCCCAGTCAATGTTGACATTTTCCCTTCTATTTCAGTAAATATAATTGAAACCAAGTGTATTCACAATGGAGTCCCCATTAATGGCACACTTTCTTTTCTTTGTGTTTTTCCTGATTACTTGTTTGTCTTTCCAACATGGTGTTAATAGCTTGCCTTGGGTCAGGCAGTATCTAATCCAACTGGGTTTGCTCTGCAGTCTCTAATTAGAAAAGTCACTGCTTCTGCATGTATGGTCACCTTTGGTTACTGCAGTTTCTGGAGGTACGGTTCGAGCGTACCTCCAGAACTTCCTGGCCGCCTTACACATCCTACGCAAAGGGATCAATGGGTTCACTTCAAGAGAAAGCAGCAGTGGCTTCCTTTATACAACGTAGGAAAACAAAGTTTTGATTGTCTTCCTTTATCACAGGCAGTTGATGGAAAGAATAAATCACAGTCAGTATGGTGCACATCATGGCAGACAAACCCGAATACAAAGCAGGCATCTTGTGTTTGAATTACAGGCTGTTTGAAATGGCTCAGTTTACATAAGTGTGTGTGTTTCATACACCACTAAATACTGTGTCACCTTTTTCTGTGCATTACAATACGCAGGGGATGGCTCTTACTTTCAGGCAGACTTGGCAAAGTGGGAGGAAAGACATTAAAACAATCTAGACATCTTTTTATTAGTCTCATCTAAATGCATTAAATGGGCTTCAAATGCACAATAAAAACGAAAACTCTAGGCTTCATTAATTGGCAAAAAGACCTCAGAACAAAACAGACCGCCACAGATCACAACAACTAGATGCCAAGGATACTAATGACATCACAGCATTAGGAAGAATTCTGTGCATAAAATTCATCAAAACAATTTTGGTATCTTTTAAAAACAATGCATGCGTTTGGATAAGTGTGACTACAGGTCACAATCTTCAAAACGTTGGGACAGAATACTGGAGAGATGGGTAAATCTTCTTCCTGTCCTAAAATTTGCCAAATTGCTGCGAGCAACACTTCTGACACTTCATCTTTACAAGCAGGATCGGATTTGAGCGTCATGAACCTGATTAAGCTTTTGTTCACTTCCCTCAGGAGGTTTGTTAGTGATTGCTGTTTTTTGATAATTTGTTTGGCTCTTCAAACTAATTTTCTCTTTGAACAAAATGGCTATATACTCTGTAGGAGTCTGGTCACAGAAAACACATTTGATTTGAGAGTTGATTTACAGAGGGAAAGATGGTTTAAGATAGTTAGATTCTTATGTGAAAAATACATTTTTTTTTAAAATATTCCACATTTAACAAGTCAAATCAATTATGCTGAAAACATTAATCTGGTCCCGAAGGATAGAAATGAAGACGATTAAGAAGCAAAAACAGAAGATCTTACTTTTTACAGTTATTTACAACTACTGCAGTCGATAGTTCAGATACTGCAGAGACAAGGCTCAGCAGGCATTCTTGTAAATTCCTGAAAGGACTGACATGGCACGTTGACGAATATCTGACGCAACCCCTTTAAAACTTTGCAGTAAAAAGGTCCTGGCAGGATATTTAGAAGTACTTCCTGCATTAGAAAAGCAGTCAATGTGGCACAGTGTCTTCCAGCTAAAGAATGGTAGCCCCTGTTAGTAATTATCTGATAATCTAACACATTTATCACCAAAATCACACTAGAAATACCATTTTCAAGACCTCACTCACTGGGGTACAAAAAAAAAAAATGCAGACAGTGTTAGTTGCAAGGTTGGGCAACAACTATCACAGGGATTCCTAACGAGTTTCTGATAGCAATGTAAGGCAGTACAGTACTACCTGCAGGGTGTAGTAGTCATTATCCGAGTGGCATAGAACCTCCTAGGGCCAGACAAATTTGTGCTCACTGGTCTTCTACTCTACCATGTAGGTGTCAGTCTCATAGCTTTTTTGTTACCTGTGCGGGTTCTAACCTTTGTGTTTCTAACCTACAGCAGGGTTTCCCAAACTTATTTTCTGGGGACCCATTTGTAAATCATTGACAATTATTAAACACTGAAGATAATTTATTGTTTATTGAATTATATCTAAACCATTAGTATATCATTATATCCCTTGCAATCCAGTCTATGCTGTGAAGCCAGGATGCAATACAACATACTTTAAAACTCATTATCCAAAAAGTTTAATTGTAGGCAACTAGTGGTCTTCTTGGAGTTGGAAGACATCTCAGATCTCAACTGAGGAACTCCATCAGTTTCTGGTTGATGTAAAAAGTAACACTTGTGGTTATACTCCTCTACATCACTCCGTTCACCACAAGACGAGTGAGTTAAGATTTGTTTTGGTCATACCCTGTAAATGAGAATGAGATGTATTCATTTGACATGTCCAGATGCAAAAGGAGTCATTGTGGTCACAGCCATCTAGAGAAGACTGCTGTGGTATTGATGACGATTTAACTTCCTAGATGGGATGTCTTTATTTTACAGAAACGGATGAATGAGAATCTCCACACACAACAAAACTCACTCGACACCAAAATGTAAACACAGATCCATGGTATTATTCAGAAATTACTGAAAACAGCCAAGGAAAGCATTTGGGTCTGAGATGTTATCAATATCTAAAACAATAGAAGTATTAACCACAGACACAAACTAGTTGTATGTTTTACAATCATACAACTTGTTTGACAGCATCTGTGGTGCAGTGAAGTGACACAAGGAGCCGATTGACTGCAAACGAATGGGTTTCTGATTGGCTGCTGAAAGGCCCCAAATAGAAAAAAATAATTTGTTACAAAATCAAAAGCATGATATGAATAAACATTTGACAATCCACAAATTTATTTGATGAAATTCACAAATAAATATCCATTTGCAAATACTCGAAACATTTGTGAATCCTTGTTCGTGTACTTATTCTAAAAATACATTTTTTAATTTTGAGCATTAATTTGTGGATTAGTTCTTGTGCATTTATTCTTTTTGAGACTATTCTTGCTCCATAAAGGACTTACTCATTTACACATTTTTTTTACATCATTTCGCCCGAGTCACAAATGTAACAGTTCATGTCTGTGCTAAAGGACTATTAACAGGTTTGGTGTATACAGTATTAAGGGATGTTCTGCATTGTCCGCCATTCTCACTATTCACCAATACTTAACAAAGCCATAATTTCTCCCTCACATAATGTGATCTTTTATTTCATCCATTGCTTCAGTGGATTCCTTATGGATTTTATCAAATCTGATTGTCCCTCCTTTTCTTCCTTCCCTCTCTCACTCCCATCTTCATCTCTCCCTCTCTGTCTGTGCCTCCACAGCCCCTCCCAGTCACCTGTCTTACTCTTTGCTCTTTTACCAGCGCCGTCTTTTCTCTCACATTGACCTTAGAGAGGGGATTTTCACCAAAATTACCCCTTCGTTTTTCCACTTCCTCCCTTCCCTCCTTTTTTTTCTCTTTTACTCTCTGTTTGCTCCCTTTGGAGGAAAATCACACACTCATCACTTTGCCGCCTCTGTTCCCAATGAGCGGGCATGCAAGGAGAATATTAATGAAGCTCCTCAACCAATTAACACCTAAAGCACATAACAACCTTTTATGCAAGCCGACAAACTCACATGCTTGTGCTCTGGAGCTCACTCTCACACACACACACACACACACACGCATGCACGCACGCACACTGACACACACACACGCACACACATGCACAAACACACACAGCCCTGTAGACATAACCTAGCGTAAACACAACCACTCATACCGGCAATATTGGTGGAACCAAACCACATTTTACAGGATGAAAAGGTGTTGATGAGTGTGGTTGTGCATTATTAACTGTGACATGGTGAATAAACACCAATAATGAACACCAAAGAACAATGTAAATAAAATTGTGTGTATTTAGCTGTCGTACTAAAATAGAAGCATGAGCTTAAGATGGATAATTAGAGGAAGGTAAAAGGCAGGTTTACAGACTGTAAAGAGATGTATGTTGAAATTGAAAAAAAACAAAACAAAAAAAAAACAGAAAACAGTTGTTAGGTGTGACGCTTCAAAGATATTAAATGCTTATTTTAGAGGTTTAATCATTAAGGTGTAAAGACATTCAACTCCTACACTTATTTTGTCTTCATTAACAAATTTAGAATTTCCAGATAAAGCTTCCTCACTGGGTCCCTCATTGCCCAGCCTTGTTGGGTCCTTAATTTTATAACATTTTCTGTTAATTTGTTATTGCTACTGCCTACCTGTCCATCTTCTTTCACATGAGGTTTCTACATGTTTTTCGTCCCTAGAAGTGTTTTTCTTGGGAGTTGCTTCTTAGTTGATGTGAGGGCCTTTAAGGGCAGGAGGTCTCTACCATCATTGCTATTATTATGAGTAACAGTTTTGAACTGAAATGTTAAGTTTGCTTTGTGCATAAAATGTGCTCTATAAATAAAATGATTAGTTCATTTCCCTCAGTAAATATAGTTTTGGAAAACAAATAATAGAGCACCATGCTGTTTTCTTCAATTTTTTGTTCATTTTAATGCCTGTTTTCACTGACTCAAGATATGTTTGGACACATATGATGACACATCAACACTAGCCAATAAGATATTAATTTAAGAGCTCATATCTTGTTATTTTCTTAATAATAACCAACTTCACTGCACTCTTGTGTTTATTGTATTCTTCAGATAATATACCTTCAGAGGCAACAGGTGTCAAGAAGAACATGAAATTGAATAAAACAAGGGTGGTCCAACAGTTCTTTCCTGCTTAGGAAGTTGTTTATGCAGGAAATGAGTTGTCGATAACATGGACTAAGCACTGGTAGTGTTTTTTAACCTGATCTTGAAAATAAAAAAACCTTTCACATGTTTATTACCTACACGCACAGGTTATTTACCAAGTTCATTCATGACGGAGTAGGCCTAGACTTCTTCCATTTTGCAGTCTTGAGTTAATTCAACGCATATGTTTTGCCTACATCTCTGTCCAGTAATAAGATACTATTAAGATACTACATTTAACTACATTTAAGAGGTCAGATCTGTGGTACCCAGCCAGCCAGTGTCTCTTTCCAACATTATTTTTTGACGAAAGACATTTTGTCTCAAAATGGTCCTTGCAATGGGGAGCCTGCCAGAAGTGTAAACAGTCAATTGAGCACTGTTCCGGTACTGCACAATTAATCTAATTGAAATCACGACATCACACTGAGCAATGACAATTTTCTGGTGCAAGAAAATAAATCCAGAGGGGAGTTTGGGGCACAGGAGTTTCATCAGGAGAGGCTGACTGATAATGCAAGAACAACATGTGAGTCAGGGCAGTGCTATACCAAGCACTCCTGAGGGGCAACCTGGCATCTGTGGTGGATGTGTTGAAGAAAACCTCCTTAAACCCTAGGCCACCACTGCTTCCATGTCACTTCACATGCATATTCCTCAGACTCATTTATCTGGATTGCACTAAATGAAAAGCCAAACTCTTGTTTTTTGAGAGTGTTGTAGTTTCTGCATTGTATAGACTAGTATTATGTATTAATTCAGTTCTAAACTGTTTTTCAACACCCCACAATGTTCCCCTAATCGATACGCTTTATCTAATTCATATTTCACAGTTTTGTTATATTGCTATTAAACTGCAATTGTTTAGAGAAATGCTTTATTAGAAGTTCATGGTATTTCCACAGACTTTGTTTGTTGTCATCTGGGGCCAGCACTTTTAAGTGCAAGATGATGGATTTAGTTACCACCCTAACCCCCCCAAATGTTTATCAAGTACTTTACTGAAAGAAAGTTTAGTTTTACAGAAATACAATCATTTTAGAAATATTTTAAGAACCCTACTACAAAATGTTGAAAACACTGTAGAGCATTTGGTACCGTGTTGTCTGGACCATAGGACTGAAGATTATTTTCCCATAAGTCAACAGTATGCTTTACATGTGGATTCTGGTTGTGCGTAGTGACATCAAGTGGCACCCACCCTCTCTTTCCAAGAGATTAGTGGTCTTTTGGTGTTGTCATACACATATGGGAAAATACTGGACTTAAAAATATGGAACCTTATACAAAAAGGCCACAACACCCAGTCCCAGTCAACGCTTCAGGTGCGAAGCCACCTTCTTCTTTGCCACATACGTGGTCTGAGAATGGCACTGTCCTAACCCACATAACTTCCAGAGGGTCAAACGCACAGGAAGGCTCACAGAGTGGAACAGTGTGATTTGGGTGGTGTTGGCTGCCCCATTGACCCGCTAATAGATGGGCAGGTGAAGTTTAATGAATGAATTCTTTAACTGTGGTGCAGTTTTACCAGTCACCCGTAAGGTTTGATACAAGCCAACTGGTCCGTAGTACAAAAAAGATTGTCCAACACGAGACGTGACAACTAGGCCAATTATAAAGGCTAATTACAGACTGAAAAAGATCTATATACTGTCTGTACAGCATATGTGGTATTGCTGTGTTTCAGAACTGAACACGACTGAATAAATTTAGAAAGCAATCGTACATGCAAATCTGAATTATTACGGTACTTCAAACATGTTACAGCATATTCTGCTGTGTGTGCACAGCTTTGATACTCGGAAAGAGAACAGAGACATAAGGGCAAAAACAGTAAGGCTTGAAGCATTCGACAAAAACACATAAAAGGGAAATGAGGGCGGAAGTGAGTGAGGGAAGGAGGGGGAAAGAGATGAAAAAACATCAAGAAAAACCCAGAATGAGAACAGATGAGAGAAAAGAATAGCAAAGGAAAATGGGGGATGGAAGAGGGAGGAGTGATAGGAAAGCACTGGAGCTAATCAAAGTAAAATTAAGTGCATTTACATATTTAGATGAGCATTTCTAGTCGGCCTGTCTAATTATTTCATCTCCATTTTTTTCATTTGCATGCTTTTCAATCCAGAAGCAGCAGGCCATAAGGAAAGTTTCTTTCCCCCTCCTTCTCCTCACCATTACTTTATCACATTTGCAATTTCCCCCTCTCCCAGTGTTAGTTGCTCACTTTCTACCAGCCGCAGCTGCCTTTTATTAGACAGGTCATTTCCATACTGTTCTACTGTCGTGTTTTATGCATACACGATGAGGAAATTGGTGCATATGTCCTCATGTGCTGAGTGTCTACTCATGACTGCGTGTTCTCATAAGACTTTTGAAGAATCTGACATTGTTTCAAGTTCAAGATTTGCAAGTTATATCAAAAATTTCACAAGGTGGGATGAAAAAAAAATGTCTTTGTGGGTTTGTGTTTGAGTAGTCATGGTTTAGAACATGCCCAGCACGAACCCAAAGGCCATGGGTCATCGTGTGAGTCATTTTTGTACATAATAAATCCCAAAGTGTTGTGAAAACCTTTCACAAAATAAAGTTCTGCCTTTCCTTTCTCTCTGAAGCAGAGGGTAGAGAGTGCTGTATGGAGCCAGACTAGTCTCACAAAGAACACACGCGTAAATACGGATCCGCGTGTGTATTCTGAGAAGAACACGCACGTAAACACGGATCCACGTGTGTATTCTGAGAAGAGCACACAAACAACGCTTCACACATTAAATACATTTGTGAATTCTTCCAAATGTGTTTGTGAATTGTGGTACGCGCATGCAAATCGGACTTTTAATTTGTGAAACTACGCACACGCTAATTTGTATTTTTGAGACTCATTTTATGACAACCAGATTTGTGAGCGTAATTTTGCTATGTCACTCTGTCACCAGCCAATCAGAAGTTTGGACTGACGTAGCAAAATTACGCTCACAAATCTGGTCGGCATAAAATGAGTCTCAAAAATACAAATTAGCGTGCGCGTAGTTTCACAAATTAAAAGCATGATTTGCATTTGGTGCCACAATTCACAAACATATTAGAAAGAATTCACAAACGTATTTTAATGTGTGAAGCGTTATTTGTGTGCTCTTCTCAGAATACACACGCGGATCCATGTTTACGCATGTGTTATTTTTGAGACTATTCTGGCTCCATAGTCCTGGGTTTGATTCCCTGAGGAACTACATCCTTGATAATGTTAATCCTTCACTGTAAGTCGCTTTGGATAAAAGCCCCAGCTAAATACATGAATGTAAATAACCAAGGATGAGTGAAGGAAGGGGGGGCAGTTGACGAAGAGGCAGTTAATAAAGGTTGGTTAAGGATGTTTGAAAAAAAAAACATTTCTTTCATACCATTTGAAATCTTAAGGGAAATAGTTTTTTTTCCTTTTTCGCCTTAAAAAAAGTAAACCAAACCTGAATAGCACATGGGACATGACGCAGATTGCAGTGCCACCATCAGGGTTTCAATTAGAATTAGACCTAAGATGAGATACGGATAAGTATTTTGACATTTAGTCATTATGATGATACTATTTCTAGAACTAAAAATGACTAACGCTTTAAAAGCTCGAGATAACATCCTGGTGTGGGCTTTGATAGATAAAAGAAAAGTGCCTCAGATCAAAAGATTCCATGTGGGAAAAGACAGCTGTCTTTCTTAATGACAATCTGTCAGAGCTTTTTTTTAACTGGATCTATTCTTTAATCAATCTGTCTCTTTATCTCAACCTCTCTCCCACAGCTCCCCAACACCAACCCTTCTTCTCCATTTTTTCTTACTTCCAAACACTTGTTCCTACTCCTACAAGGTGACTCTTACTGCCACGCCCTCTACGATCCTCCATTTTTTTGTTACGTGAAAGGGAGAATCTAAGATTGTACAGATGACGTCCAAACTTTGAAATTCTTGGTAGTGTAACCAGTCTGACCGACAATCCAGGTAATAATCACCAATAACCAGCATGTTGCCTGAGGTACAGTTGATGATTAATAGAACTTATTAGGGGTTGTTCTGTAGGTCTTAATATCTGCTCTAGGAGACTTAATTTTATTTCTTGAACTTATGACTTTCAGGTAAATTTGTTCAAATTAATCCACAATTACAAATAAATGGTTATGTTAACAATGTTTTGTCAGGTACGGCACGATCAGAGCAGATGTGTCCTGAGAGTATAAGCGCCATCCTTCAAATTAGTAATACAGTTTCTATTTTATTTTCTACATGGCAGTGGAATTTGTTGTTTATATAAGTAAAAGGTTATGATCAATTTTAAGCACATGTCAGCCCAAGTGGAGAATTGTATTTATGAAATGTCTGATTTTATCAATAACCACTGCCAGGAGCAGAAACATTTTTTATCAATAAATCAATGAACCACTGTTAACTGCAGATTCTGCCTCCTTATCCTAGAACAGATGTCTGTCTATGGTATGTTGGATAATTACAGTGTTGTATTTTTACCTTGAGTTATGTTTAGATATTAGCAGTGTTTCCCTTGAATGGCTCAGGCATTATAGGATCTACTCTGTAGCTGGACTTTTTTTGCCAGCAACTTTGATCTTAACTGAGGGGTTACTCCTTAAAGCAGGGTTCTCAAACTCAAATAAGTTTAGGGCCACAACCCACACTATCATTTCACTGAAGGGCCGCGTCAGCTTTCAGTGATCAATGCAAAAGAAAAAGTGTAATCTGTGGATCAAGGTTTTGAGAAATATAGGTTTTACCATAAATGTGGAGTACAAATCTATAAAATATTATTATAAATTCAACTTCACATCAAGGTGGGGGCCGCAAAATATCGTTCCACGGTCAGTAAATGGACCAGGGGGCGCAAGTTTTAGACCCCTGGCACAAAATATTGGCCCACTGGCCACGAGTTTGAGACCCCTGCCTTAAAGCCTTCGGTTTGTATGTATTTTTCCTTCATTGAACTACAAATGTACTGGGAAGTCAGGTTTTGAGAACTCAAATCTGGAGTATCATTTTTACAGGTTGGCAATGTTTTGTGGTTGCATTGCAATCTCCCATAAATGGATTAAGAAACAGACCACAGATAAATCAACAGACAACGTTGTTGTCATTTAATGCTGTAAATGCATACACACTTAGTTAATATTCACAAGTTGTTAGCCACACATAGGATTGGGCTACATTCGTGTGCTTTCTCTAACACAGTGCTTCTCAAACTGTGGGGGGGCGCGGTGTGATGCTGAGGGGGGGGGCGCGTGTGACCTTGGGGAACATGCATTTCGCCGTACTACAAGAAAGTGTAATTGCACATCCACTCCAGTAGTTGGCAGTGGCGCACTCATTGCCCATTGTGCGCAGCGAGTATTAACTCTATGGTTTAGGTTTGTATTGGAACGAGCTGGCGATGTGAAGTGCAGAAAACAAACCCGCAGACATGGAGACATTTCTAACAGGGATGAAAAGAAAGGCGGAGAGAAACGAAGATAGTGAGTCAAAGAAAGTCACCTCAAAGCAAAGATGCGCAAATATGACGCAGCATATATGGCGCTTGGCTTCACCGTGACTACAGTTGGAGGCGAGGACAGACCGGAATTTCAGGCAAATAGATGCACTTAAAATCTTTTTTTTTTATTTTACAGACTAATAAATAATGTTAATAAAGTTATTCTTGTAAGTTGAACTTTATCTCATTCTTTTTGTTTTCTTTATGTTAACAAGGATATGATGTTATGCAGAGGTGTATCTAGAACTATTTTATAGACAAATGCTAATATTTATAGTTTCGGCGGCGAGTGGGCGGTGGAGGGGGCGAGGGAGTACTGTTTTCTTCTTGTTGGGGGGGCGCAACAGAAAAAGTTTGAGAAGCACTGCTTTAACACTTTGCCCTTGAGGTGCTCAAGTCAGACTTTTCTGATGTTTTTATGTCCAAAATTATTATGTTATCACTGTGCTACCATAGATGAGTGGCACTATGTAAGCTCCAAATCACGGTGAAAATTGAGTTATGTCACACAGTATGAGCAGAATTTCAACATAAGTTGATACCCCCCCTGTATACATGTAGACCACAAATCATTTTTGTCAGGCAGTAGATTTTTTTACAGCAATGCTACCACTGCCAAAAAAAACCATAGAGTAACTGACAGGGCAGGGTTTATCTACCACAACAGGATCATGAGCAAGTAACAACTGATTTTAGTGTCCCATGCCTTCATTACTTAATTGCTTGTAACCGTCTTCTATGTGTGTCTGAATTAGTCTCAACTTAGCTAAAGCATGTCCAGAATTCACTGAGTTTATTCTGCCTGGAGTTAAAAGAAAGCAAAACTATAACAAAAACTTCATTTCCTGGCTCCATGCACTAGTTGCCTTTTATAAAAATACAATTTGAAACAGAAGTAGGCATTTTAAAATATCTTGATGGATCAATGCCACAAGATCTCTGAGTTTCTTTTTAAAAACCCACACTCCAACCAAAAACTGTCTGCCAATATAATCATTTGCTACTTCATGTTTTCAGTTGCAGTTTTAATATAAAATAGTTAGTGCCTTTAAATGAGTGCCTCGATCTCCAACTCCTGGCCCCTCACTCCAAACAATAGAACAAACTCATCCGTCTTATGTGATCCCCAGAACGAATAACATTGTAGTCGACTTTTTTTTTTTTTAATATTGGTGTTACCAGGATGACAAAGCAGCATTAGTTCACATTCAGAGAATTTGCCAACATTGACCAAATGTCATCAAGAAAGAAAAGAAATGTCAAAGGCAGTGTTTTTTTCCTGACACCAAGCAAGAGAGAGAAGACATAAGATGAGAATTACCACAACCTAATTTTTATGAAATATAGATGTATGTATTCCAATACCTGAACACTTTTTACCATTTACATTTATTTTGCCTTCCTGATACTTGATTTTCTATTTTTTGTTTTTTGTTTTGTTTTCCAGTGGAGTGTCAGCAAAGGGAAAGTTCATGATGCATGGATTAGACTCTAATCCATGCATCATGCACTTTCCCTCTGTTTAGAGACACTAGGAATAGGCAGAAGACAGGAGGAAGAGTTAAAGATGCTGAGATTATCTTTTGGAGAGGCGAGGACAGCGCATACAGGAAGGTTTAGAGAAAAAGCTAGAGAAGCTAGATTGAGCTGGTTTGGACATGTGGACATAGAGGAGGGACAGTGGTTATATCAGTTGGAGAGTGATCCTAGAGATGGAGCTACCAGGTAGATGAAAGAAGAAGGCCAAAGAGAAGGTTTATGGATGCAGTGAGGGAGGAAATGGAGGTAATTGGAATCAGAGTAGAGATACAGAGAACAGGGTGAGAAGGAAAATGTTGATTTGCTGTAGGTTAAAGAGTTTAGTTAGGCAACTGGACATTCAGTTTTTTTGGAAAACATTTCACCTCTCATCCAAGAGGCTTCTTCAGTTCTAACTGTTAGTGGGGAGTAACAGAAGTTATATCCTGTGAGTGGGGAGGAAGGGGTGTTTCAAGTCCCTCCTGTTGGGTGGACCTGGAGATACCTGTGAAGTGTGACACCAGTCGTTGGGTGGGTATTGATGGGCCGTTACCGTCATTGTCGAAGTGGTTTTGGTCACATGGCTCGTTAATATGCGAAACAGGTTGTTGAGAGTGAAATCTTTTGGGTATTGTTCCCAAAAGGGCTTTGTAGGTGGGTGAAAGATTATGTCTCAAACCACCACTTCTGTTGAGAGATGGCTTTTCCAGGTTGACAAAAATGGCTTCTTTAACACCTCTCACAAACCATCTGTCCTATCTGGACAAGATCTGAACATCTTGGTCCTTAAACGAGTGGTTGAGGCCTATAAGTGTAAGTGAACACCTGACCTGAGGTGTTGGCCCTTTTAAGTTGGGCCATGCGTCTGTGTAGTGGCTGCTTGGTCGCCCCAATGTAGAGGTCCGAACACTCCTCGCTGCACTGAATGGCATAAACTACGTTGCCCAGGTTGTGTCTTGGGATCTTGTCTTTGGGTTGAACCAGTTTCTGTCTTAGGGTGTTGCCGGGTTTGAAATGTGTACGGATCTCATGCTGAGTTTCTCAGAAACCCCATTTAGAAAAAACTGAATGTCCAGTTGCCTAACGAAACTCTTTAACCTTGACCATGACCTGGATGACTGAGAACCTTCATCCACTTGATTTGCTGTATCAACCTCTGAAAAAGGGACAAGCCGAAAGGAAAAGAAGGAGAAGATTAATTAATTTTGGTCCTGCGTGAACACTTCATGTTGGAGACAACCTTTTCAAATAAGGTTCTTTGAAGCATTCATGAGACTGTCAGGGATGGCAAAGTTGGCCTGGCAGGTAACAGCGAGTAAAATGGTGTAGTAAATATTGATATAACAAAGCAATGTGTTCTAAAAGTTCTTAGCAGGGCATAGCACAACAAGAGGGTGTAATAATTAATCAATAGACTGAAGTGTCAATGTCAGATCCTACAATAAATGAAAGAACCAAAGAAAAACTCATATACCATAGACTGATGGCCAACAGACATTAATATTAAAATTGCCAAGAATGAGCAATAATTCAGAATGGACAGCCATAGAAAAGGAGAAGGTCAGTAAAATAATTGATAGAGTCACTGTCAATTCTGGGTTGTGTGCATATGACAGCAGACAACAAAGAGGTACCAACACTGACTTTGAATGGAAAATATTGCTGGAGCAGAACCAAAAAACTAAGAAAAATCTGTTTATTTACCAGGCAATGAAAAGTGCTCAACTCTGAACAAAAGACTGGTGGGTGAGGGAGAAGTTGAAATAACGCTACAATATTTAGTGCATATGCAGCTTTATTAGATTTATATATCCATTATGATAGTTCTATATACTAATACAGTTTATCAATCAATCAGATTTTATTTATATAGCGCATATTTAAAAATCTAATTTGTCACATAGGGCTTTACAGGGTTGGTAACATTCTCTGTTCTTAGACCCTCAGCCAGGGTAAGGAACAACTACAGAGGGAAAAAAACCTTTTAACAAGAAAAAAATAAAGGTAGAAACCTTAGAGAGAACCACAGGAGAGGGACCCACTCCCTGGATGGACAGACAGTGCAAAGCTAACACACATAGTCAAATTTGAAAAGCTTCCAGTAGCCGTTATGTCAGTTTATATATATATAAATAAACAAATAACTGTGATACAGTTGTGATACAACCATGCAACCTATATATGTATTACAGCCAACATATGTATTTGTTTAATTTTTACTATTTATGTATATATATGTATACTATACACATACTTTAGGACACAGAGTGTAATTGAGGTGAATACCTGATATTACAATAACAATAAAACTTATCAGTTTATACTAACTCTTCTCCTAACTTCCGCTTTTCAGGTTTTCTATATTCTATGGTGTTATGCTTATTATTCTTCAGAGAATAAGGAGTCAGCACAGAGGGGGCAGAGAATAAACTGTGGAGGTCAGAGATGGCATAAGTGTGCGTATATGAGGATGGTGCAGCGCATCAATGAGAACAGCAAGACAGGGGCTTCATTACCAATCAGCTCTGAACCCCTTCTTGTTTGCAATGGTGATGGACAGGTTGACAGATAAGGTCGGCAGGTGGTTCCATGACAGTGATGTTTGCAGATGACAATGTAATCTGTTGAAGGTAGAAAGCATGTGGAGGAGAAACTAAAGGGAGTTGTCCAGCACGATAGAGCGGTGGAGTCAGTTGAAGCAAGACATAATAAACAGTAAGCGTTTTAATGCAAGTATTTCAGATAGACAAAAATGAGTAAGAGGCAGATAATAAGATCGATTCCAGACATGGGTGACAAAGACAGCTCAGGCAGTCTGTACTGATCGGAAGTTTAACTCTGATAATGTTGAATGATAACAGCAGTCTGATATAATGTTTTTTTTTCTATCAGACTTCAGCCACACATGTGTAGGGATGTGGAAATGCTGTATCTCCACTAATCAAACAACAGGGGGATGAGTTAGTGCTGCATAAAAAGGGTCAGCGATGGATTGGTGGTTAAGGCAGCAGACTTATTCCCAAGGCTGTCCACAGCTCACTAAGGTTAAGGCTGGGGTAAGGTTACAGTGGCCATAAATCAATTTCACTTCAAGGATGCCAGTTATCTATAAGGGAGTGACGAAGATGAAAAGACCAGTGGGCTCACCCCATTTTGGCAAGGTTCACCAGGGACTGGTGCAGTGCAGTGGGATTTGGGAGGTGGTCTTGGAGACTACTGCCCCTTAACCTGATATTTGATAAGCGGAGGAAAATAGATGGAAGATGTGAATGAGAAGCCGAATGAGAATGAGAAGCCATCTAGATAAGTCTAGCTAAACACTGTGAGACCAAAAAGATAGGAAATGGAAAGAAGATTATTAAATGTATGTCACTGGAGGAAGTTAAAGTTAGTAATAGCAATAATAATACATTTTATTTTTATTATAATAGAAGACTAATCTGTTTTGCTTTCATTTTTTATCCTTTTTACCTGCGTCTTTAGAACAAAAGTTCATGCTACAATTGTGTAACATCTTTGGGTCTACTTTGATCCTCCTCCGTCCAGTGGCCAACTGAGGTGTTGTAGGTTTTTTCTCCAGCTGATATCTTCAAAAGCTATCACCCACAATTCTCTTTGTGTCCAAACTTCGCTAATACTCCTCTCTCTGCCCACCTAGTGAGTTGCCAGGTTTAAGAAATATATAACCGTTTCCACAACAGTGGCCTGACAGAGCACTCATTTGTATTCATGTGTGCTCACCCTCACATATTCTGTCCTCTTGTTCACACCCTGCAGCTCTAACTGCCCTCCGGCAATTTTTTTTTAATTAATTTATAATCGACCATCACTGGTTTGTCTATGTAACAAGCAACACTGGTTTTGCTCTCACAATAGATTTTGAATAGCAACCTAGCCCTATACATATTTATCACAGGAAAGACAAGAAGAGAAAGTTTGAAAAATGGTACATAGATAACAATTTAATTTAAATATGAGCGAAAAATAAAAAGCTTAAAGCAAACAGCCAGTCATATTTTTTGGAAATGGCAGGAGTTCACAGTTTAATCACAGTATTCAGTTGCCATTTTACATGTTTCTTTACAGTTTTTTTAATTCACCCAGTCAAGAAAAAAAATTAAGTAATTACAAGTTTCTGGCTTTTTCCTATACAACGGTGTATATTTTTTTCTCATTGAATATAAAAAAGGTAGAGAGAATGGCTTTTGGATTTCAATAGTTATTGGGAAATATTCCTGACTCCAGTGATGTGCTCACTGGCTCAGCATAATACTTCTATTGTATCCCACAGCAATGACCTTTTACAACACATGCACCACCGATCTCAAATGACCTGCCCCTTAAAGGCAGCCAATCAGGTGGGTCGCTCCCCTTGGCTTTTATATTCGCTCTAAGCACTTGGACCTGATTCTCTCTCGCTTCACTTTCCCCCCATTACTGTGTAGGAGTCAGATGCTGTTTCAAAACCCCAGATCTTTTCATGTTTTTCGTGGCCCTTATCAGTCACAAACAGTCACACTTGCACTTTTAAACCATATGTTAAGCAATGTTTGCGTCAGGGTTTTATATGTCAAGTTAAGTTGAGGAAATCCTGAAGTAATGAAATCATATTGAATGCTTATTATTTAATCATTTTGCACATTATTTGGAACAGAAATATATAGTCAAATTTGATAGACCATCAGACTATATGGGAAGAACTGACTACCAAGTACTCTCACATATCAAAGGCAACAATAGGTGTAAATATTGCGGCCCTTAGACCTGCCAAGAAAGCCTAGAGCAGTGGTCCTCAACTGGTGGATACTGACCCAAAAGTGGGTTGCGAACCCATTCTGAATGGACCACCAACAGCTGGTCAAAAATCAGCTATACAATGTGAATCTGCTGTTGAGCATGTCTTTCAGTTAAGAAAAGCTCTTATTTTGAAAGGCATGCTGCTGAATAAAATGATTATGTTAAAATAAATGATTTTTCACAAGTTTTTCTTTATTTGAAAATCAATTTGCTTGATTTGAATTCAATGAGAGTTGGTCAAGACCTAATGATCACAGGAACATGTGGGTCCCAGAGAGAGACCAGTTGAGAACCATTGGCCTTGTGTATTTTAGTAAAGCACAAACAAACTAGTTCTATGTAATTCTTGCGTTTGAATGGGAAGACATTCTGAGAATCACATGCCATTTGGTTTAGCATGACCCTGAAACAAACAAGTCTAAATGCAACTGGATGTGGAGCCAAACTAAAGGGAAAACACAGGGGGAATTTGCAAAGGAATATCCATGTAGATGTATATACACAACTGGTTGAAGATCCTCAATTTATTACTTCAGAACCATTGGCAAGTAATTCTGATCCTGGATAATACATATTACTGAGACCAAAGAAGGATAGTGATTAAAAAATATATACATATATATGTATATAATTTAACAATATCTTCTGGTCTGCACAATGTCCCAAAAGAAACTTCACTACTCATAGCCTTCAGGGGAATGACAATAATTCATATAGCATGTTAAAGGGTAATACATACAATCCATCTCTCTCGAACAGTTGAAAAATAAAAAAAAGGAGCTCTAGCAAGGTCAGTTCAAGGTACTGTTTTCTTTTAAACTTTTAATTTTAAAGGCAACAAAATGAGTTGGTTGTAACACCAGTAGAACATTGCTATTTTGTCTCTATGTTTTCTAAAGCCCAACTGGGACACTTTGAGGGCAAATATCGAAACCAATGAAAAGAATTAAGCCATAGTAATAAGCCTAAGAGAATCCCAGAAGTCCAATGTCTGCCACTGACTTCAGGACCACCTTTACACATTCCTGACTCAATAAAAAAAAAATAAGAGGAGACAAGGGAGTCGACGTCTGCATGCTCAACTCCGTTGCATGACAATGACAGACCCTGTTAAGATTTGCTCTGTATTACTGAAGAAATGCAGGATTTGGAACACACCTTTGCACTGGGCTGTGTCTTACTAAACTGTACTGTCAAGTATAATTGTAGTTTTAATTGTAATATCAGCAGATTATACGATCCAAAATATTGTTTGATTAAGATACTGTAGTTTTATCCATTTGAGACAAGATGACGGTGGCTATTGCCAATGAAGGTTTTTCAAAAAAAAAAAAGACTCAGTGAACATTTGCCTAACTCTACCCTTACACCTTGATGATGGCTATTGTTTTATAGTAACTCCTTTATAAAGGCAGAGGTGTCGTCTGAGTGCTTGATTTTGTGTTGATTGTGTTACTTTGTAGGGTTGTTTATTTCCAAGAAGCTTGCACTGACATCATAGGGAACACTAAATCCTGCTATATGTTTAACATCAGCATAATTTAGACTGTAAAAGTGTAGAAAGAATACACTTTTCACTTTATCATATTATGATAGTTGTCACCCATTAACATGATTGAACATTTTGCAGGAGCAGTGGTGGTATGGTTGTTAAAGAGCCAGTTTTGGGTCCAGAGGGTTTCAGGTTTGAATCCACAAGCGCTCAAAACTGTCCACTGTTCACCTTGGTGATAGGTCAATTGCAGAGGTGGCATTCAATGTGTCCAAGATTCTGTATTGCTATGACAAGGAGTGAGCTTTTCTTCCTTTCTTTAAGAATTTGTTTATATGTGGACAACAAAAATAGTTGTTTGAAAATTATGTTGCATACTTAAAGAGTTGTTCAAGACGATGATAGAGAGATTTATCTTAAGATTTCCAGGACATTACATCATGAAGAACAGTTAAGTTTAATTATTGAAAAAGGGAAGACTCCTCCCTGATTTGTCTGTGCCTGGAGTATTTTTAAATAATAGCTTGTGGCTTTTTCTCAAGAGCATTCTTGGCATATAGTAGGAGTTCTATATAAATGCAGCACAGTTAATCCGGAATTAGTTTGTATAAATGGTAAACTATCCTCTTAAGAAAATTTGCTGGACTTTAAAGTTTCTTCCCATTTCCTTTATGTGCTGAGCTGGTGCTGTCCTTGTAGAGATTTAAATGGTGTTAAATATGTTCATAGTTCACAGAGTCAAAATGAGAAGCTGTCATTTGTTTTTGGCATTTGTCCACATCCTTAAAAGAGAGATTTTTTTAAGGTCAATATGCAAGGGTTTGCAGGAAATTAATCTTTAAATTACCAGATAAATTTGGCTTGACCAGCCGTCCTGATCAAGTATATGATTAAAATTTTCTGGTGTGCACAGCAGCTGTAAATCAACCCAATAATCTTGTAGCACTCCACCATCTTTTATCTAATAATCTATTTCAGAGCATACTGTTGGTTTCTTTTCTTGCTGCTTTTCTATACTAGGCAGTTTTTCGTACCCCCTAATATTAGGATATTATAATTAAACTCATTAGTTTCCAAAGAAAGATTCATCAATACTTGAAAGATTTTAGTCCTTACAGTAGTAATCATTGTGTCTAATTGTTTTTCATTTATGAAAAAAGTGCCAAGAATTGTTCTGTGCCAAGAACTGGTTGTCTGTTGTCAGTTCTTTCTGTGGACTGGTAATACCATTATTGAAGGACCAAATAAATTTCAACATTAAACATCCTGTAAACAAGGGATGTCAGATATATCGGTCCACCAATACATATAAGGCTGATATCAGCATCATTTTTTAATATCGGAACATATCGGAATGTTTTTTTTTCCACCAATAATCATCATCTAATGCTGCAAGTACGGCAAATATGCTGGACTCCCTTATGGGGTACTGTGTCAGTACTACTGACACTTTGACTGGCACGTGATTAATGATGTCATTTAAAGGGACAACAACAATGATCAATGCTACAGTAAATGTCTGTGGTCTAGAAATTTTTGTGGATAGAAAACTGTAATTCTTAATGACTGCAAGGAGCTGGTCATGTGAGGGTGGGGGGTAAGATTGTACCACTTTATCACAAGGCGTTTTTATGCAGCGAAGTAAAGGAAAACAACACAGAATGGACTCAATGAAACAACAACAACACAGCAGAAGGAGCTGCAGCAGCAGCTGTCTGTCTCTCTCTCAAGGACTCAGAGTTAAATACGGTAAAGAACAGAGAAGAGCAAAAGAAATTCAACAAACTGAGTTCATTGTCCTGGAGAACCAGCCGCTCTCTCCCATTCGAGACGCTGTTTTTACTGAACAAGTGGAGTTTCTGTAGCAGGGCTATGTCAGGACTAATCATATTTGAAATAAGTATTTCTGGGACATATGCCAGTGAAACACCGTTTGGTGTCGTCTCTCATGTCATCAATGAGAAGAGTTGTTTACATGAGGACGACGCTGTTTTTTTTTTCTCTCATTAAAGATTGCAATACTGCAGCTGTTTCTATCTGTGCCCATTTATATTGACCATTGTGAGGGCTGAATGAGCCCGGTAAATAATGTATGTAAAAATAAATGTGTCATTTTTCTGTAACTTATATTGAATTAACATATGTATGTACACAGTTATTTATAGAATGCCTTTAGTCCGTTATCACAATAATTGAGGGGAAATTACCTGCATGTATCGGTATCAGTTAATATTGGTATCGGGAATTAAGTGTTTGGGCAATATCGGATAATATGGGTATCAGTAAATGCTATATCTGACATTCCTACTATAACATTTATTTTGTAAGTATCAGACTTTGAATGACCTTCATTCATTCATCTTCATCTGCTTTTCCATTACTGTCACAGGGGCAGCAGTAGCACCCAAATCACACTGCTCCACACTGTGAGCCTTCCTGTGGCTAATGAGCCCACTGGAAGTTATGTGTGTCGGAACAGCGCTATGCTCAGAGCACCTCAGTGGAAACTTGGCAGCTGGTGGATTAGAACGTGAAGCCTGATGAAGTGTTGGCTTCTTCACAAATGTGTCTGTAGACAAATACTTGTCAACCTTTATGTGGCTCTGGCAAAAACTTGAAAAGTCTTGCTGTGACAGAAGACACAGCCCGGAGACATCCAGCTGATCATGGAGCATTATGACGATTGGACCGACACAGGGGAAGACTGAAAGTGAGAGAAAAAAGGGAGCGTGAAAAGTAAATTTAAGGCCGGTGTGGACGAAACTACAACAGAAGGAGCTTGATGTTGCGTGTGAAGGATAACGGGGTGCGATAAGCAGGAGAAGAGTATCATGTAGGGGAGCAAAGGAGCAGAAAGGGAGAAAAAAGAGAGAGGTGTTGGCAGGAGAAAAGGGTAAACTGAACATTTATCCAGGAAAAATAGTAAATACAGCGTGAATACAAGGAAAAAAAATAAATAAAAGAGATAAGTAATAGGAGGTTAATAAAATCTCAAGAGGTGCTTTTGAAAGTTTGGTTACGAGCCCTACACACTAATTCAGCCCACATTTAGCTCTTTATGTGAAGTGCTTCAGTAACAATGGATTCATCAAGCAAAGAAGGTTGGGAAATTAACTTGGAGAAGACAGAGAGGGATGTAAAGAAGGGGGATAGAAGAAGTCAAGCAGTGGGAGAGAGATACATTTTGAGGACAAGAGACAGGACAGAAAGATTGTGAGTGTTGGTGTGTTCATTGTCTTTGTTCATCCGTTGTGAATAGACGCTGATGAAAAGGGCTGTGGTGTCAACTTTTACTGTCACACAAATGAGTTATTGTTTATTCACCAAGGCAGACACAAAGAAAGGCCAGGAGAATAAAGGTCTCCTTCTTCTAGAGTTTATCAGAGATGTAAGGATATAGTCGTGTGTATGTGCATCAAGTCCAGGCCTATTTCTATATAATCTTTACAGAAAAAAATAGATGATCCAAAAAGGAAGAAAAAGATGATGAAAAAGGGTAATGCAAGGAAACAATGGAAACATTAAACATTTGTTTACGTCTGGATTTCTAAGTTGACAAGACAAGCTGTGTGTTTTTGAGACTTTGACATAACATACAGTCTCAAATGCATAACTAGGATGTTTGATAATGTTATGCTATATCTGTAAGAATCCTTAGCAAATTTTACACCAATAAGGAAAACGTGGTCATGCATGGGTTTGTCAAATATGCTTGAATCACTCAGTTCTGGAGGCAAACCGCTGCATAAATCATATCAGTTGATATCGAGTGGTTGAGGAATCGGACTTGTATCAGGAAGATTCCAGGTTCAAACCCACCTGCTGCCATGTTACCACGAAGATGCACTGAGCATGGCACTGTGCCCCACTCACTGTTCCCTCGGCGCCAAAGCTGCCCAGTGGTCACTTTGGTGACAGGTTAAATGCAGAGTCACATTAAGTTGTGTGTAGTGGTGTGCATCACAATGACTAGGAGTTTGCTTTCGCTCAATAATTCACTCAGCAGACTTCACGACATCACACTGCTCCATATAGTGAATTTTCCTATAGTTGGTAAGCCCACTGAGAGTTATGTGGGGTGAGACTGGCTAGTATCGGAGCACCTTAATGCAACCTGGCAGCTGATAGATTAGAACCTGTAGCCATGCAGAAGTCGGCTTTCTTAACCGCAAGGCCACCACTGTTGTCCTAAACTTGGACATTCTGAGAGATTGGTCTTGAATCTTCTCACTGAATGTCTCCAAAACTTGTCACTTCCGCCTTCATAGGGATATCAATAACCTAGATTGTGAGCCCATTTTTTTATTATAAATTACATTTTTCATGCAGACAAAAAATGTCCAATTCCCAAGTACTTGAAGTGAAGTAAGTGAAGTGGAAAATCTATATCTTCCCTTAAGTGAAACTACTTGTTTCAAATATTACTCAGGAAACATGGCTGTTACCTGTAAGTGCCATGTTTCGAACTGCTTCCATTTCCTAATGAGTTCAAGAAATGTTTTGACATAGTTATGCTCTATTGTTAAATGTCACCATGTCCTGAATTACACGATTGGAACAATGCTATTCCAACTATAATCAGTTACTGCTATGAGAAAGACTCTTGTCTGGAGAAGCATTGAAAGCACTCCATTAAAACCACTAATTAATGTTTATAAATCACCTCTACCTAATGACAGCACTTACTCTCACTACACTTTGACAAGAATAGTACAGCAACTGTACTTGCTGCTTTTCTAGTAGTAGTAGTAGTAGTAGTTTTTTGACAAAATAAAAAAAAAAAAAAATCATATTAGCATTTAGATGAGTTTAATTTAGTCTGAAAATATCTCTCATCCCTTGGCCCTTTGGTTGGTGAATATGGAGTATACATTTTTTATTATTATTATTTAAAGCTTACACTATCTTACCACTTAACAGCAAGCAACTTTTTTTTAAATTATCGCAATCGTTTGATGATATTATAGACTTCGAATGATGAAATGGCTCCAGCCTCCAGCTGAGCGCAACAGCCCCAAATTAAAGTCTGTGTAAGGACCTCAACCAGAGAGATGCAGGACAAACTTAAACATAAATCAAAGCTCTCCAAAAAAGCACCATCACAGTCTCCACCCCCAGTAAAGTGGGAGAGAGAGTGGAAAGGAAACAGAGGGATAGGCTGACATTTGGCAGTGGTGGGCGATGGGGACCTAATGGTTAAGGAACGGGACTTTGGTCCGGATGGTTTCAGGTTTGAATCCACCAGTTGCCAGAGTACTGCTCAGCTGCACTGAGCATAGCGCTGTCCCCACTTACTGCTCCCCGGGCACTTAAAGCTGCCCCCTGGTGACTTTGGTGATGTTTTAAATACAGAGGTCACATTTCGTTGTGTGCAGTGGTGTGAAACACAATGTCACAATGACAAGGAGTTTGCTTCCCTTCCTTTCCCTTGTCTCTCATGCTTTCCTTTTTATTAACCCCAGGTTTCTAAGGGCAGTATCAGCAACCATAGCCAAAATGTAGTTACACTGTGTTACCACGCATGTTTTCTAAGTCCTTTAGGTAATAGCTGATATGTTATAAAATTATGAGGGAAGAAAATTGCATGCTAGCAATGGTGAAGTTCAAACTCCACGCCATGTGTCAAACCCAAGCTTTGTGTGCCAAATTTCTGTCCCTCCAAGTAAATTTGCTGGGTCTGCCATTTAAGTTTCCCAACCAAATAAATAACAGTTCATGAACTCTATTGGTAACAATAATAATAATAATAATAATGTAATAAAATACAATCGGTTGTAGAAAAATGTAATCATTATGGCGTAGTTTCATATATAAGGTCTTCCATTTAAAATTGGCCCTTCAAGGAGATATGTATAGCAGATGTGGCCCCTCGAGGGTAAATGAGCTTGACACCCCTGCTGTGTGGTCAATACTTCCACCACAGCCCTATTAGTGAAGACTGTGAGACAGAACACGGAAGAGGACGAGCCAGTTCCAATAGAGAAAGGAGCTGCAGTTAGAGAAGCAATGCCTGACCCAGCTATCAGTCAATGAGTCAAAAATGCCAATAAGACTGTTCACCAATAATGAGTTGAAATTGGCACATACTCTATTGTGATCAAAAAAGTAGGAGAAAATAGGTAAACTGACGGTTTACCAAAGTAGAGCCCGATGACCCTTGTTTGCTGATCAATAAGCTCATGGCTTTTCCTTTCACAGCAGGAGGATAGTACAAACATTTGCAAGTGCTGCTGTGGGCTGGAAAGTTTGCAGACAAATTAGATATAATGAAAAAGGGCTGGAGGATTAGGGGTTTCAAACACCTTAGTCTGTCAGACCATTTCATAAACAAGGTTAAATTGTTATCCATATGACCAAGAGCAGCAGAACATTTCCCATCCGTGTGACGTTCTTACATCAGCCCACTGTCTGTTTCTTTGCAACCATACACACACTCCTCTTTTGCCATGCTCTAAATTATTTTAAACCACCCCCCTGACATTAATCATGGTGACTCACTATGCATTTTGTTGTTTTATTTAATTATTAATGTAACTGAAAATTTTGTCACTATATATATATGTCACTTACAATCCATATATAATACTTAACACTCTTACCTATACATACACATACAGAACATCTGTGTGAAAATGGCAAATTTACAGTGTGAATGAAGTGAGTCCTCCCATGTATTCAGCTCATTGCTCCACTGTATTTTTTCTGGACTGACAAAAGAACCTGTTGAGTTGCATGTAGTGGAAGAGTATGACACAGTTCTCACGCTTCCTGCATGGCAGTAGACAGCATTTTCTTTTGTTTATTTCATATATTTATATGTTGGTGTGTGTGTGTGTGTTGTGTGTGTGTGTGTGTGTAAACATATAAAACAAGCCATTATTAAAGCAAGATAGTTTTTCTACCCCATTCAATTCTTGTTTTAGATCAGACTGAATTACATTTTTGTTTTGTAGATACTTTTTTCAGCTCCCACTCTCATTTCCCCACCAAATATTAAACTCACGGTAACCCAGATGCAGTTGGTCAATTGATTTCAGGTCCTACGTTTTATTGCAAGAAAAAAACTGTGCAATTCAAACACTGAAAATTCACTGTGATGCCAATTGTAATTGTTTGAGCTAAGTTCATGTATGTTAATTAACAACACTGCAACTGAGTGTTCAGGTGTTAGATGATAATTGTTTAAGCAAAAGTAGTGCAAGATATACTGTACATAACAATAGATTGTTATGTGTAACAGAATAGAAATGGTATTGTACATGTAAATGTTTGGTTAATGTATAATTTTATTATCGTGTTTTATGTCTGATGTTAAACTAATATGAAAAACAACAGCCTTCAACCACCGTGGATGTGCAGTCAACACTAAATATTCAGATAAGGATGTGTTCTCATCCATAAACATGATGCATATCTTGAGAATCACTAAGTCCGCTGCCCCGGAACACACTTAGTAATAGAAAGATTAAAATATACACATATGTGTTTGATTATGTTTCACATTATGCAGTTTCAGTGATGGCTTTAGTAAGTCTCATAGAATGGCAAGCTTGATAGAAATGTACCACTGGGTGAGGCTTATAGTCCAGAAATTACGGTACACTTTTCACTGTTCTAAAAAGTATATCAACTCCAGGAAGTGACTTAAGGAAAGTTAAGTCTGCATGTTTAAATTGATAGATCGATAAATAGATAGATAGATAGATAGATAGATAGATAGATAGATAGATAGATAGATAGATAGATATCTTGCTGCTTCCATTACCCAAAGCATACAGATTTTATTAGATTCCTAGATTATACTACAAGAAAGCTATCATGGTAATCTTTCATGCCCACAAATTAAAATACACTGCAAAAATAATATAAATAAGTTAAAAAAAAACTTCAGCTGTGTTGTATCTTTGTATTTGTTTTATTTTATTGTATTTTTATCCTCTGGTAACATCCATTGCACTGTGTCAGTCCAGGGAGTGGATCTCTCTCCTGTGGTTCTTCCAAAGGTTTCTGTTGGTTTTCTTTTCCTTGTTAAAAGGTTTTCTTCCCTGGATGTTACCAACCATGTAAAGCCCTATGTGACAAATCTTATTTGTAAATGTGGGCTATATTAATAATATTTGATTGATTGACATGTTGATTGATTGATTGGTCGATTGGTTGATTTGTTTATTACATCATTTATTGATTGGTTGGTTAATTGGTCAATTTGTCAATTGTTTGTTTATTGATTGGTTGATTTGTTGATTGGTTGATTGATGATTGGTTGGTTGATTGATTGGTTGGTTGGTTGGTTGATTGATTGGTTGGATGGTTGATTGATTTATTGACAAAAATAGATGTCATGACCCAGAGAGTTGGAGAATATAAAATTGACCATCCTTTTTAAAACCTCTCTTTGAGGAGACCTGAAAGGTGAAGATATCTGTCCAAAAAAAAATAAATAATTGCATCCTTTTTGTGTGTGTCTTGTTTCTTGAGAAGCTCTGCTGACTGATACCAAACAGAACTACATTTTTTGGGCAGTGGTGGCCTAGTTGTAAAGAAACCAGACTGGGGTCTGAAGGGTTCCAAGCTCAAATCAACCAACTGCCAGGTTATCACTGAGGTCCACTGAGCCTGGCATCTTTTCCCACTCCCCAGGCACTCAAAGCTGCCCCCTGTTCACTTTGGTGATGGGTTAAATGCAGAGGTGACATTTCGTTGTGTGCTGTGGTGTGAGTCACAATGTCACAATGACAAGGAGTTTGTTTTCCTACAGACTAGCCGTGCCAAACATATGGCCGGCCAAAACTAGCCCTCTAATGTGTTCAATCCAATGAATCTTCAAAATAGGCACCAACCAGTTTTTTTTTATGTGTGTGTGTGTGTGTGTGTTTGGGGGGGGATCAATCCAGTAACATTGCATTAAATATCAATATTTACCAATATTATAGTCATTTTTACAGGAAACCAAAGGGAGGAAAACATACACATATTGATTGTTCTGGTCCAGCCAACTTGATATCTGATGAAAATGTTTGTGTCCTCTGAACAGAATAAGTTTGACGACCTTGTCTGAAATAGCAGGGAGAAAAACATACAATGGTAGCAGCAATCCAAATGATCCAAACTAATCAATAGAGGTGGATAACTGCACATCTGGAATGGTAACCCTTTAACAAATATCACAGGTGATCCTACATTCCACCAAGACCTTGAGTGACTATACTTGACTACTGGAAAGTTCAAATTTAAGTGGATTAACATGGCCAACCTTTTTCATTGGGGCTGAAAAAATTCCAATGTGTAGCAGCTTGGATGCTGCCTACATTTTTTCATTTAATTCTGTTGAATTTCTTTCTCTCTCTCCTGTGTGGGCCTGATCATGTTAGTGTGTGTACGTGTGTGTCCGTACGTGTAAGTGTGTGCGTGGGTGTTCGCCCATGTGTGCATGATGCAGTGTTCAGAGTTCCCTGAGTAAATTTCTTGCTGTGTGCAATCTGGAGCCGGTCTCTCTCTCTGCATTTTCTCTCCTCATCCCTCTGATGGTTGCTCTTAAATGGCAATTTGTAAAACACGGCCCTCTATAAGCCCTCACCCTGCACGACTGCGCCTCATGCTTGTCTCCATCCAAACACTTGTCAGAATACGTACCTTGCTTCCCTGTTTCACTGCACTCTCACCCTCTTCTCCTCATTTTTAAACCTCCTGTGGCCTCGACATCTTTACTTGGTTTTTCTTCTCTATTATCTGAACTTCCTCAAGAAGTTGCTTGTTTTTATCTGTACTGTCTTTAATAGCCAGTGCACCTATAAATACATGCACAGGCTTGCCTGTCCTCAAGCAAGGCATCGATCTGTGGCTCGGTATGACATGCCAGTGTCTATATTACCAGCCTGATATGTCACGCCCAGGTAGATGGCGATCTGTCAAGTTATTCCTGGTATCAGGCTGATGATTACTGTGCAATTCAAGTCATTTAATCCAAAAATGGTTCAAGGGCAGCTTACCATACAGTAGTTGCAGGCTGCTACCTGCTAACACCTTACAGACAAACCAAGAAGTCAGTTAGTTCTGAAGACATCTCTTTGATGAGAGGTGAAACGTCTTCAAGAAACCTAATATGTCCGGTTGCCCTTCAAAGTGACATATTTTTACTCTGTTTCTGCACATATTAATAACAATATCAATTGGGACCAACTTGAAAGAGGGAGAGAGAGATAGAGAGAGAGAGACTATTATAATGGGCAAAATACTGTATGCAGTATATTAATGGTCCCTTACCTTTTTTGTTTCAAGGACTGGTTGCCTTGTATGAGCAGCTATCAGGCTATTAATACTATGCTATCATTAAAGGCTCAATATGTTTTCAAAATAAAACCCCTTTCTATGATTTCCCAACATGTCTGCCTTTAGGAGTTACTATGCATTACAAGGAAAATTTAAAATGTATTTCATAACATTTAGTAAAACCCCAAAATCTGTGCCTAAACAAACAAACAAACAAACAACCAAACAACTGCAGGTGTCAATTAGCACTATAGAGGGCAGTGGTGGCCTCGTGGCTAAGGAACAGACTTAATGCCAGGTTGCCACTGAGTTGCTCTAAACATAGCATTGTTCCAACCCATATAACTTCCAGTAAGCCTCCAGTAAACACCCACAGGGAGGCTCACGGTATGGAGATGTGTGATTTGGGTGGCAGCTGGGAGACTAGGCAAGAGGTAAGCAGATAAAGATGAATGACCTAATAAATTAGCATTATTGCTACCTACTGTCAAGGACCGTGAATAGACCCTCAGTCTTCTGTCAAACTTCTGTCGTATCCATTTTACAACATCAACACGAGTCTCCTTTCACTACCAATAACATTAACTGTTGTTTACCCTTTCTTGTCATTTGGTTCACCTTAGCTTTATTGGCCAGATGTTTGGTTTTGCCCTTTTTTTACCTTCCACTCAGACGCAGACTGTCATTCTCTACTTTCCTCCATAGCAGCTTGTTCTGACTTCCACATAAAAAAAAAAACTCTCTATTGCCTCTTGACCAGTTTAGGCTCCCTACTTCCTGACTTCACACCCCCTCTCGCCCCCAGTCCCCTCCTGCTGCTGTGGTTTCCCATAATTTCCCTTTTATTTGCATTGTTTCCTGAGCGACTTAAAGAATTTGAATTTGACAGTGTTGGTGTGGGGCAGTCTGACCCTGTCTTTGTTTGTCTCTCTGCTTCACAACCTCACATAGTGTCTTCTCTGCTTCAGCCAGTGATAAGTCATTTTTATCCTATTCCACTTAATTTTTTTTTTTTTTTTTCATGTCCATCGCATTTGCTGTTTCCAGGTGTCAAGTTCAACATACTCCTTCTATTTCTTGTCTTCCCTGCCCTTAAACAGCTCCATTACGGACTAATCCCTACATAAAGTTGGGCCTTTACCCTTTTCTTTTTTTTTTTTTGTTTTCTTCCCTTGTGTTAAAAGTTAATATTTCTTCATTCTCCTATTTTTGACACCCTCAGTAGTGTTTATAAAAGTGAGTACCATAATTTATGTGTGATTTGTTTTGAAACAAAGCTTTTGGTTCATTCGATTCAGCAGACAAACAAAGCTGCACAACATGGCTCCACGCTTATGTTGCTGTATTGACACTATGTCCCGTTAAACAGAGTGCACACACACACACACACACAGACACACACACACATCCATTTATTGACAATTTTTAACAGAAAACCAACTGTGCTGCGATTAAACCGAATGGGTGCGCTGGAAAATGTGCATAAACTTGTGTCTACTGCTGTTCAAGATCTGCGTCCAACACAGATGGAAAAACAGCTAATAATCATTTGCACCCAACAAACAAAAAGTACAAGGAGATAATTTTCTTAATAGCTATATATTGCCACTTCTAAGGGACACAGTCTAACTAGAAGGTCAGGCTGCAGTAGGTATTGATATGTAATTAACACTTTTCTTTAGCGACTAATGTTTTACTCAAATTACTCCGTCCATGCACTACAGGGTTTACAGAGAAAATCAGAAAATTGTTGTTCCAGGTGGAAGGTTGTACTGCACAGGTTGTCCTGGGACTTCAGTATTTAAGATCTTAAATGTTCCTGGAATGAAACACATTCAAACACAATTTTCAGACACACAAGGATTCTATCACGAGGAATCAACAACAAATTGAAATCAAACCGATCAAGTTGGCAACGTCCACTGTTTATCTGTTAATTTTCACAGATGAAGCTCTGCACTCTGTTTAAAATCAGATGTAGTTGCCACTCAGTTTCTGTATTGGAGTGACAATTGTATGGCTTGTGGAACAAAACTGTTGCCAAACTCATTTTCAATGGGGGGGCGTGTCACAACAGTTATGAAGTTCACTTTCGAACAATAAGGAAACAGTGTCTTTTCTTTTCAAAATTATTTGGTTTCACTCATTCCATCACATGTACAAAGCCCTGTTTAAAACCTATTTGACCCCATGAGGAATTTACAGGGAGAATTCCTCTGTATCAGTCATGTTAAGTAAAACCATAGGGGCAGCCATGATGATGGACTATTATCATAAATTAGCTACTGGATTGGTCTAGTACCATCAAAATATAACTATCCTCTGAAGAAGAGAGTTCTTCATAAACTACATCTCAATAAAGGAGGCGAGAAATTTTGGGACAAACTTTTTTTGCTGTAAGCTTTACAGAGCTCGGAGATGTTGAACGGCCCACCTTGTATAAACATACAGTAGATGAAGCTAATCCATGTTTATGCAATTATCACATAGGTGGAACTGTAGTGTTTTTAACTTGGTAAAAAATATATAGGAGAAAAGCAATCATTTTCCAACTGACAAAGCATTATTATTTTTTCATATAACCAGAAACACACCCTTTTTTTCCTTTATGTAATCATACATATTTTTGCAATTGCAATAGTTATTATTTATTGAAGTTACATGTTGTGTAATAGAAAATGTATTTATTTATTTAAAAATTAAGTTTGAGACAGGTAACCTAATTTAATTTATAATTTATGTAAAACACTTCATGTTCAAGATTTTTAAAACCAAAAATGTGTTATATTTAATAAAAATAAACAAGGGTTAATATAGAGCAGATGTTTGTTTGTAATTGCGAATAAATAAGAAAAAAAACGATTTGTTATTATGTTGTAAATTATTTGCCTACTTAACATCATCTAAGACTGTATGAATCCAGTGAACCAAAACAAAAGAAAAGTCTGCAGAGTAGAAAAAAACAAGACCATGTGTTAAAAAATGAAGATAAATCTGTAATGATAATTGTAGCATGTTGATTTGCATGTCTGGCACATGTTAGTATTTGTCTGTTCTCTGAAAGTGACATTGTGCAAGTTATTTTTTTTTTTCATACTGAGGCTAAAAAGAAAACCCTTCTATTTGGCTCTCATCTGACATTTTAAAAGCCAGCTAGCTGAGAACAGAGAAACTTTTATGAAAACAGACTAACTGTCCAGCAGAGAATTGTGAGGGTATTCAGAGAAAATGACAGAAAGGAAGGGAGAAAGCATAGCAGGAGGGATAAGTATTCAGAGAGAGAGGAGGGTATTGAGAGTTGAGGAACGTGGGGAGGAAGAGCCTGTGCAGTTGCATTGATTTAAAGCAGTGGGAGAGAAGAGGGAGAGACAGGGGGAGGATGAAGGGCAGTGGATATGGAGGAGGCTTGGAGACAGGAAGGCTACTGTAGAAAAATTACTTTATAATACAGTCATAATGCAGTTATAGAGAGGAACAAAAAATGGAAAGATGGATAAACTGAGCAGGGAAACAACTCAACACAATAGCAGACAGAAAGCTTTTCAGTTTTCTCCCGTTTTCTCCCGAAAAAAAAAACCTGGTTTGCAACTTATATTTCTGTAGAGGATTGTAAAACTCTGAACTGCGTCTAAGCCAAGTATTGCAGGAAAGATCTTGTCTAAATTTGCAATCAGCATTATTGTCTCACACTTCTCTGAACTCCCAATTACATTCTCTCATTTGGTCTCATCAACATGTTTACTGGTATAATCTTCACAAGCATCAATCAAATGTTTGTACAGATATTACTGGAAACTGACTGAGAAAAGGAATTACGATTATCTACAGTAGTGCTTAATAATTACCACTACCAAATATAATAGTGCTAGATAAAAATTTAAATCAGTTATTTATGTAATATGCACTCTAATATATGTTTAAGTATAACGAAAGGACTTGGGCTGGAAAGTATTTGAGGAGTTAGGTTTATGCGAGGACACAAGACTGAAATTGAAATGAGAGATTAGAGTTTTTACTGAGGCACAATTAGACCTTCTGAACAGGGAAACACCAGGGTGAAAGGACCTGCCAGACAAGACAATATTACCTCTCGGTCTATTCACCTTTACCTGGTAAGTGTGACAAGGGATACTTGGAGAAATCTCGAGCTGTATCTGGCTGAAAGGCTCAGCACTGCGTGGACAGCGCCTTAGTCCATCACATGACCAACACAGTGAGACTAACAATCACTCATGCTCACATTCACACCTATGGTCAATTGAGTGCTCTCAATAACTATTAGGATAATTAAATCTCCATGTCTTGGGGCTGTGAGTGCACACAGAGCAAACACATACACTTGTAATTGCTGTTTTAAAAGGAACGAGGAAGAAACTGCACTACGGTTGGAGGGAAAGACTTGAGTTTAAAGTCTGATTACGTACCCCTGGTACAAGATAATATTTTCCTCTAATTTTATATTTAGACATCAAGTAGCTGTTTTTATAAGTCCCTAGGGAGCACACGCCAGTATTTTTTGTGACATTCCAAGCCTGGATAAATGCTGAGGGTTGCGTCAGGAAGGGCAGCGTAAAACCTATGGCTAAAACTATGATGCAAAATAACAAAACAATGTCCATACCGACTGGGCGAAGGCCAGGTTAACATGTGCTGTAAACCTAGGGTACTGAAAGTGGACTACTGTTGGTCAAGGGCAAAAAAAGAAGAGGAGGACAGTTGTTTGACGCAAAAAAAGGAAAGTGGAAGGTTAGAAATGTTGGTCTAAAGGTGGAACTCTGAATGTAGGTGCAATGACAGGGAAAAGTACAGAGCTAGCCCACATGATGTAGAGAAGAAGAGTAGATTTTCTTTTTTTTTGTGCAGGAGACCAGGTTGAAGGGCAGCAATAAATATGAGTCCACCTAGAAATGTGGTGGACGTAAAATGAGTGTCAAAGAGGTTGATGTGTGTGAAGGTTGAAATAGAAGGAGTGATGGTGAATGTTGTCAGTGTTTATGCTGCACAGATAGGCTGTGAGTTAGTAGAAAAGGAGAAGTTTTGGAATGAGCTGGATTTGGTTGTAGAGAGCATCCCCAGGGGAGACAGTGTGTTGATTGGAAAAGATTTTAATGGCCATGTAGGAGAAGGGGACAGAGGGGATGTGCAGGTTTGGAGTTAAGGATAGAAACTTGGAAGGACAGGCAGTGGTAGATTTTGTAAAAGGAATGGAAATGGCTGTGGTAAACACCAATCTCAAAAAGACAGAAGAACACAGGATGGCATATAAAAGTGGAGGCAGGTCCACACAGGTAGATTATATTCTGTGTAGAAGAGTTAATCACAGGGGGATTAGATTATTAGATTATTGTAAGGTGGTGGCAGGTGAGAAGAAGGAAGAAGGGTGAAGACAGAGCAGAAGATCAAGTTGTGGAAGGTAAGGATGTTTAGGATGTATGTTGTGAAGACTTTGGATAGGATGAAGAGTGAAAAGCCAGTCGGTCCTAAAGACATAAAAGTGGAGGTATGGAAGTGCTTATGGGAAGAAGTGGTGAATACTCTGACTTGGTTGTTCAAAAGAAAACATTTTGAGTAACCTCAATCCATTCATTTTTATCTACTTATTCATTGCTGGGCCGCAGGGGCAGCCGACTTCACAACTGCCACCCAAATCACATTACACCGCACCATACATTCCTGTGGGGGACTGGGATTAAAACTTGGCTAGGAGGTGAAACCTGAATTTCATGCCAATCATGGAGAAATTGCCATCTCATTGAAATGAGAAAAGCTAAGGCCATTTGGAATATCATTATTTAGATAATCCTCGCTCACAAGCATCGTTACTCAGTGCTCTGTGCTCCTTTTTCTCCATCTGCTCCTCGTACACCAACTCTGGCCTGTCATGTTTTTACTGAGTTCTAGTTTGTTTGTTTGTTTTTTTTTTTTTTAAAAACCCAGTGGAGCCACGATCGATCATGTGGATCCACATTCTGCGAAGTCCCTCACAGTAGTTACTGCACCACAACACATATTTCACATCTATGCAGAGGAAATATTCTGAAAAAAAAACAACATGACATGACAAAAACTCAGTAGCAGATGGGAAATTAACATTGTTGATAGTTTTCAACATTTAAAATGTTACTTAATAATCTTACTCTATTTTTTTTATTTTATTACTCATTCATTCTAAGACACTTTTATTGTCTTCTTTATTGCAACAGTAATGACCTAAAGAATATAAGCATTTACATTTTGTTCTCTTCAAATCAAATGAAAACTTTAGATGTCAAGGATTTTCTTTTTAATTAAACCTTTTTTTTTAAACCGTCACTAATCTTTAATTTCTCCATTATCTTATCTACCCTTTCCCTCACATCAGAATATGGTTTTACTTTTATAACTCAAAAATAATTTGTGATCTCCACCTTCTGCTGCAAATAATTCAAATTAGATTGCCCTTTACTGACACGGCCCGTACCAGTAATGTTCAAACGTAACATCGGAATAAAGTTGATTTATGTGCATGTTTTCATTCATTGTCACATCGTTCCTAGTTGGAGTCAAAGTCCTTCACCATGACAATGAATGATTATTGCCAAACGTGCAAAAAGATGCATCAAAATAATCCACAGAAGTTGAGTCTAAGCTCATGGGATGCAGCTAATTGTGCCTGTAACTGACACAACAAGAGTTAGTCTCTGGAAATTCTCTGCACAGCTAAGATGCAATGATTTTGTCATTAGGGTTGTATCACACATGATTCAAACCACAGATTGTCCGTGTGTGAAGCAAAACTTTGGGCAATCTTTGCTGGCATTCAGGGTTCTGACATATTGTCAGGCCTGCTATTCAGTGACACTATTTCATTATATTACATCGCATGAATTGAGACACAGTCCCTGAGGTATTCGAGGTCAGGCAGCTTGTTCCGAGGGCCAAGAGACAGAGACTAACAAATGAGCCAATTGCTTTGAGGGAAAATGAGCTTGCGATGTAATCTGTTATGACCTATAGTGACCTGACAATGTAACTAATGAAATAAAAACAAAAGACACAGATGCTACACTACTGTGCTCAATTTCAAATAAAAAAAAGTACAGAAATCACATTTAGATAGATGGATGGACAGGATTTTATTAATCCCTCAGGAATATCCTTTGGGGAAAAAAAGGTAACCCAGGTTTGATTGGACAGGAACCGAAGAGAGCCAGAAACAGTGGGAGTTGTTTTCTGTTATTTGGCGATTTTCGTGTATTATAAATAGGATGAAATACAGTCTCCAACCAGAGTGCAACCTTTTGTACTGAGGACTGGTTGACTAGTATCAGTCATACCGGTTTCACAATGCCATCACTGAAGGATCAAAACTTATTCTGCACGTGCCAGCTTATGAGTGAATGTTGTCAAATAATATTTTTCATGAAAAACAAATGTGTTATGATTGAATTCACGACCTTCACTGTTTGACTTTGATCTGGTACCAAATAGCCTTCAGACCAGCACTAGTCACTAGAACCGGTCGTTGCAGACCCCTTACACAATCAGAACCTTGGTTTCACTGTTATTTGGTGTGACTAGTGAGTTTATTGTATAGCATTACCTCATCACATAAACAAAGAAAAATAACTTGCCATTGTGATTCACACCACTGCACACAAAAAAATGTGACATCTGCAGTGGGCAGCTTTTAGGGCCAGCGGAGCAGTGGATTGGGACAATGTCAGTGGACCTCACTAATAACCTCACAGCTGGTGGACTTGAACCTGAAAACCTCTGGATTCAAGTCTGCTTCCTTAACCACTGACCCAACACTGCCCAAATCAGACAGCAAACACACAAATTTCAAACAAATGTTGCTTTGTTTCACAAAATACCTACCTATAATATTCTGTTTCTGACTTTATATGTCCTATGATTTGGCAGTAATAAGAAGCGGACCCCAGACATAAAGGCCAATGTTGGTCATTTATTACTATTATTAGATGACATTCCTAGCATGAAAGCAGTTCATACAATCCTGTTAAATAAAAAATGTTGGGAACATGACGTGGTGCAAGACCATTTGACATAACTACCGGGTAATGGGCCATCAAACTTTGTTAGGAGGTTTGTGTTAGGAAATGTGTTAGGATAGAGCTTCATCCCCCCGGTTTTGCGCAGACAAGTCTAGGGTCTTGTGCAAATGTGAACAGGAGGTGCCTGGTTCACAATAAAAATCTGCAGGCAAATACAGCAATGCTGTAGACACAGCAATGTCTTGGGTTGCTTATGTAACTATTAAAATTTAAAAAGGAAATCAAACTCCTTGTCATTTTGACACATCGATCACAACCCATCACCAGCTTTGAGTGCCCAGGGATCAGTGATTGGGGACAGTTCGATGCTCACAGCACCTGAGTGGTAACCTGGTAGCAGATGGATTCAAACCCAAAACCCTCTAAATCCAAGTGTGGTTCCTTAACCACTAGGCCACTACTACTTACTTTAAACTTTGGTGTTTTTGGACCAAGAAAAGCTCTCAAATACTTTGAGATAAAGAAAACATACAGTGTTGTAGAAAATTGATATGGTGTTGTGAAAAGAAGTATTCACATGATTTCAGTGTGTCAGTTCTTTCTTACACCCTAACCCAATAAACACGTCCATATACAGAGAAGCAAGAGAGAAGGAGAGATTTACTTCCACATCCACTTATATGCAAACAGATCCTTCCACTACACATAACCCATGCAGCAACAGACATGAGGCCTGTGGGGCCTTCACATCATGCAGTTTGTTGTTCTCCCTCTAGGTCTCCCTCCCCCTGCTTTGCTTGTCATCCATCCTTTCTCCTGGGATGCAATTACTGTTTTCCCCTGGACTTAAACTAATTAGCGCAAAAACTCACAACACAAATAAAATATGTCTTGTGACTGTAAGTGTGATCGTGTAATTGTAGTTGCAGTTTGTTTGTGTATCACTGTGCCTGTGTTTGAACACTGGGAGATACTGATACAGCACCGATTTAGAAATAGCTGTTGCCTGTTTTGTAGAAAAAAAAATGCTACTGAAATATATTGCATGCCATTTTTCACACACACACTCACATACACTTCAACTTATTACCTGACAGCTTATGTTGTTCCAGCTGCAACCCAAATATAAAAAGGCTTGTGTGCCTTGTCATATCTGACTACTGTGATACAGTTATACTTCACCTTGTCACTTTTAATAGGTAACAAATCAAACCCCTTCGTTTTGTGTACACTGGAAAATACCAAAAACTAGACAGAGGCCTGAGTGTCATACTTGTTATGAGGTGTTCACGTACAAGCTGGTTAACTTTAGTCAAATGAGTACGTAGAGAGTAGGTACAAACCATGGATGGATACAACTTGTCCATGCCCGCTAACACTGCAACTTGTAGTTTGTGTCAGTACCTATATTACCCAGTTTGTTTCTTTTCTTTATTTTTGCAGGCTACTGTTTTGAGGCATTAATTTAAGGGACCAACCCTGTCACGTAACAATGTATGAGCTGTTGCCACCTAGTGACTGCAAGTTTTTTATTTATTTATTTTAAGCATCACAGTGGTTACACTTTTGTTCAGTCTGCTGTATTCCACTGTTAGCCTAGCTCCAGTGGGACCCACCCCTCTATTTGAGATTTAATGATGTATGCTAAGTTACATAGGTAAGTATGGATCAAAAATCTATTTTCCCCCATTGTATGATCCAAACTTAATTTAACATTATCGGAACAATACCAAACTAGAAAGTAATAAATTGAGCAATACCTGGCATTAACAGATTTAAAGCCATTCAATACACACGGATAGATTGGACAGATGGACAGGTAGATAGAGAGATAGACAGACAGACCCAGAAAAAGATAGACAGACTGATAGATAAAACATAACATTCAATTCAGCAATTCAATACCCAAGTCCAGTGCACAGAAACATCATGTATTCTTTGATTCATTAATTTATTCCTTTATTATTTAGTTTATCCAGGTACATGTTGAAACCAAACATTTTAGTCAGCAGGTGAGGGTGGATTTACATCCTGCCTTGTACCCCTTCTCAGGGATATTTAGAAAGAAAAAAAAACAACCACACATTTAAATGCCCACTTGAACAATCAACAAACGTCGGCAGGATTTTTGACTACAGCAGGTGGGATTGTCTCCACCTGCACTCAAGGACAGGAAGACAGAGAAGTCATTTTGATTCACTGATTTCTACTGGGAAATATGTGGTTTCTACTATTAAGAACAACATCTTATGTATTAAAAAGCATCACCACACCCGTACACAGATACACAAACATATCACAGTGAGTGAGTGTTGGGGGGCCAAGAGGAGGTACATGTACAATTTTAATAAGGAAAAAGCTCTGGAGAGCCATGTGCGTTGGTCGCTGAATGACACTCACTGCTTTCCGCTGTGAATGTGGCAGAAAAAATTATAGGCTGCTAGACACAAGGGAGGAAAAGGCCACAGCTACATGAGGGAGTCATGAAGCAAAGAGTGGTTTATTAATGGATTTGGAAGGGAAAAAATGGTACAGCTGTGACCAGTGAATCATGGCTGGCCAGTGAGACTCAGTTAACAACAATACAACAACACTATTCACAGACAACAAAGGTGCTGATCGACACAACTTTTTTTTTTCCCGTTATGTTTCTACAGCAGTCCTGAGGTTTGGTTCTGGTCTATAAAAGATGCAAAAAAGAGAATACTGGAGAGTCTGGTACGAACCACGTCCACATCCTTCCTGATACGGTAGCGTAACTGCAGTACCCTGGTGCACATTGGTACAGTAAAGGGTAGGTACAGTCTCAGTTCCCTGTTTTATCTCAGTCCACTCCTCAGATGAACATATGAACAGCCGGGACGTGTAGCCCTCTAGAGCCCAAAGTTACTATTGATATTAATAAAAACTTTGAGGACAGGGTTCTAAGACAGTCCATCAAGTCAGTGTTTCCCAAGCACTGAAATCTGGATCCATTATTTCATATGGATCCAGATTTAAAAATAATGAACCTTCATTACCCAAGACAATAGTTATTACTGGCAAATCATTGATCATTATGGAACAATAATAAGGATAGTTTATTGTTGGCAAAGTGATATCTTATCATCAAAGATGACTTTTAATTTACTTGAATATCTCTTGCGACTCACCTGTCTTTGGGGAAAAAATGCACTAAGGGGTTCAAACAAGCTTGATAGAACTCATGAAAGACACAAACTTAAATACTTAAAGTAAATGTCATCCCAAAATCACCTGCTAGGGGCACTGAAACTCTCAACGCAGCATTTCTTCCTAATATTAGTTATTGACTAATTGTTACGTACGTGTAACTATGATGAAATTGCACTCATCCAGCCCACTTCACACTATCAGTATTTGGCCAGAATGAGTTGGATCTGATAGAACCTGATGAGTTGCAGGGCAACCTCCATAGAATTATCTTCCATTTACTTATTTGATTTGGTCCTAATTAAACACATGCTTTAGTCTTTTATTCTGTAATTGTTCAATCACAATACTCATCAGAATTCATACCTTTATCATCCCAAATGGTTTTTATTCCATCAAATCATTAATTATTGTGTAGCATAGTATGTTCTGTATTATATAGCTTTTTTTATGCTGCTGTGAATTCATAATTGCATACAAAAGCTATTGGCTCCTTCCTAAATAGAGGCTTCCTGCTTGTGCAAACATGTTCTGTGAAACTGCGCATAATTCTCTTAATATTAAAATACTTACTAGGATCTAGTAACCACCCAAAAATGATGTCCTTAGTTTGTGTGTTAATCTCAAGGGCATAATTATAACTGCACTCAACCAAGACTTTTATTTGCTCGGTGGATAACAGCACTGCACAGCATACCTCTGAGTGCTGTATCAATCCTGCGAAAGATTTCACAAAGACTCCTTATTTCCAAGCAGGACCAGGAGCTAACCAATAGTAAATAGCGTAGGGCTCAGTAGCTCCCTGGTGATTATATATGCATTTTAACTGTTCCATATCATTCATATGCACCACACAGCAGCAGGCTGAGTACAAGGCTGAACCAGTATATATATACAATATAGTATATACTGTTTTTATAATGACATATACAGAGAGGCAAATGTACAGCCAGCAGTCAGGTATAGAGATTGTGTTTGTGTGAGATTAACTTAGGGCTACATGATTACAGCCAAAAAGAGAATCACAATTATTTTTTTTATTATGATTACTTATTATGTTAGGCAAAAGAAAGTTTTGAAGAAATGATTGCATGAGCAGATTGCATGGGCCCTCATTGCTCACAGCAGTTACTAGACATGTCTTTGGCCATATACAATGCTATTGCATTGGTTATTTTATCATTGTGGTTGCCTGGATTAGTGCCAGCCATGTCAGTAGATCGCCATAGGCAATAACTCTACCATTTGTGCATGGATCATATTTTAGTTTATGATGTTCTTTCAAGTAGTTGAATGAATAGGTTTTGTTTCCTTGTCACACAGACATACTATTACAGCATCTTTTGTTTAGACTGTATTTTTTTTTGTCCACTGGAATACATTAAAACTCTCTTATGAGGTACTTGCTTCTCATCACCAGTTGCATAGTACCTCACGACTATACTCACAGTATAGTGCCTCCCGACTATACTCACAATTAATAATAATTAGACAACTTCTACTCACACTTCTACTACTTGCCACTGAATTGCTCTGAGCAAGCCACGTTACTTCCAGTGGGCTTACCAACCACAGTACAGCTGAAGGTATGGAGCAATGTGATTTGGGTGGCAGTTTTGGAGACTGCTACCACTGTGACCTGGACATGGATAATTATATAAAAATAAATAATAGAATCAGTTTAACTAACCATGCAGCCCCAGCTTAAGTACACAGTTACTGTTAAATGTAACTTGAAGGTTGTTTTAGCAGATATTTAGATGATAAAGTGAAGTACTGATGAAAAAAAAAAAAATTAAATATATAACACACACTGTAGACTTTTTAATTAAATTATTATCATTTATAAATGCATAGGTCATTTTTTACTTTGATGAAGGCAACGTTTAGTTTTTTTCTATTCTTCACATAAGAAACACTGAAACCAAATATCTGTGTATAGACCACTTTTGTCAGATTAATAATAAATAAATGTATTGTTATTTGCGGGTAGTTTTTTTTTTATTATTGTACTGTTGGAGCCTACTTGATTCAATTCGATTCTGAATGGGTTTGACAGCCCTCGTCTACACAATGTTTCTCTGATCAGTGGATACACACTGACAAACACTGACCTACTACAGTTTTTCCATCAATGTAAGCCAATCACCTACTTGGAGAAAATTGTCAACAACACAAGAATGGTGCACTATCTACTCTTTCTTATTGAAGATAATGGTTTACTTTACTTGCATTCGTAACAATCAACAACATCCATAAAAAACACACGCATGAGGGCGAGCACACACCCTGTTCTTTCTCCCAGCTCCACCTCTCCCAGAATCTCCACGGAGACTGCCGCTTGGCAACAGCTGGAGAAGAATGCGTTGCCGGGGTAATAGTAATGGCCAGAGTCCCCTTCAGCTCAAAGCAGTGATGTCACTGAGTGACTAGGCAGGGAAACGTGATGACTTTGTGAGAGAGCAGCACTCATCTACTTCTTTATCGCTGCATCATTCGGCCATCACTCTCCCCCGGTGACAGATTCTCACTGTTCTTCATCTTCATTAGAGTTGTTCCTCTCTGATTCTCATTCAAAGTGTGTCTCTCTGCTCTTTTTTATCCCCTCTTCCTCCTCAATCTGTCTATGTCCTTCCGCCAACGCTGCTTGTGCTTTCACAACTAAATCGCTTCTACTTCCATTTTGACTCTTTTCATTAATTAAGTTCAATCCCTGAGTCTTTACTGGTCCATTAATGTTATCTCAACATAAAATGCAAAACACATATTATTCTTGTGTGCATCTTCATTAAAATGAAAAAAAAAAAGACAGATACACACTCTCATTATGTGAATAAATATACCATTAGGCAAACATGCAAGAATGGCAGTGATTAAATCTTTTCTTTTTTATTGGCCATAGAAAGCCTTATCCTATAGAAGGAGCTGAATCACTGTCATAAAGACAAGGTTAATTGCAGCTGAAGCATTAGATAGAGCATTAGAGTTTTTTTCCAAAGATTTAATTTGGTTCATATGTAGGAAATTTAATAATAATAATAATACATGTGTGTCATGAATATTGAATATTGAACAGTGGCCCGTAGCTGTATGTGTGCTATATGTTTGTAAAAACATATAGACTGTATGTAAAGAGAAGGTAAACACAAAGAGCAGCAACTGTCGCAGGTTATGGCATTAACACTTTTTTTTGTCATTTGGGAATATTTGCAGTTTAAGACAAGTTCAATTAACACATAAACGCTAAATTAAAATATAGCTTAATGTAAATTCAACATTAAATAAACAGTGTCTTATGATTACAAATACTTTCGTCTGATCAGGTCAGACACCTCAAGCTGGACACCCAAATAAAATTGAAGAAAAATCACACTTATTTAAGAGTCGTTAAGATTTTTTTTTTTTTTTGTCTCAGTTGTTAGTTAGCCAGTCACTGATTGGAAGCATATTTCTAAAACACCGGTCTTATCCAGTTCAATGTTGGGGATTTAAGCTTTATTGTGTTATTTTTTTTTCCCTCTCTTCAAATAATTGGAAATGTCAATAAAATGTTTAATGCTGTCGGAAATGGTAAACACAAACACATAATAATGTGTGGTTCGTGGCAGGGCATAAAAATTTTGCTGATGATGATCATAAGACTGAATTAATCAGGCAAGTCTTGGTCTACAGCTGGAGCTCTTTTATTTAGTGTTGCTGCAAAGTGTTGAAAAAGTAAATGTTTTATTGAAAGAGCTGCACCCTGATGGATTTAGTCACCAGTGTGGAAGAGTTTGCTGTCAAATTACTTAAATAAGGTCATTTTATTTAGACCAATCAGTGTCTGTGTCCTGTTTCACACCACAGACACTCAGGCAATAGGAATGGGCCATATGGAGTGGTTTTCAGTCCAGTCATATTTGGTTCAGAAAGATTCCATATTTTATGGTTTATTATTTGCTTTTTTGATTATTTATGGTATTTGTTTTCTCAATTTATTTATATTTGAGTTTGCTTATTATATTCAGCGCTATTTATATGGCAGGGGCATGACCCCTGGGATCAATAACATTTTAATCTTAATCAAGCCAATTTTAATAAATATTACAGAGGGAGAGATGCAACAACAAACAATTGGCAACTGCTCTTCCTTTCTATCAGAGTAAAGTTTCTGAGGAACTGTTGTAAACTTTCTGTGTAAATATTTGTGCTTGATTTATCAGAAATTAATGGTGACTCATTGCAGTTTTTCCTGCAATATTATAACGAGAAAAAAAATGTATGGGTAAAACAAGGTGTCCTCTATTAAAAGGTTAAGGTAGAATCCTAATGATTTTACATGTGAGAAATTCTTGAAACATGAATATTGACACAGCTTGGTCATCCTGACCACAGAAAAACTAAGTCAACACAGTGGTAACACCATATTCTAGCAGATTTGATCAAACTCATTCCTCAACAAGACATAAAGAAGAAGAAGAATTTGTCTCTGTTTTACATTAACCAAAAAAAACATATAAGAGAAAGCAATGTATAGGGAACATCCACCGAATGTAAAGAATGGTGTCTTGCACATATCTCTATATTTGACATTGGCTTCATCTTCTCTGCTGACCTAATAGTCATCAAAGTCAGAATGATGATAATAATTATATAAATTATTATTATTAAAACATTGTACATTGATCATGTACAATATATTGCAGTGATAATGAGGTTTTTTCAAGTTATTGAAATAATATGTACCCAAATAGAGTGCAACAAATATATTGGTTATTCTTTTTTTCTATTTTTGTAAAGGATTTTTATAATTAAAATATTCTACTGTTTCAGCTCAGGAGGCTGTGTTTTTAGCCTGACCAATTGTGACTGCAATCATTTGTGAGAATCCTAGAGTCCAAGAAATTGAGTTGACCAACTTCAAAAAAGGCATAAATAATTCACAATGTTGGTTGCAGTTCAAATCTGTTCTATTTTCTTATCCTTTCACCAGAAGTTCTCTTCTCTACCCAATAACACATTTTTCATTCAAAATACTTAATGATAACAATAAACCTTTGTTGAAATTAAAAGTTACAAAAATGAATCATGGCACTTTGTTTTTTAAGTAAACTTTTTGAATTATTCACAGACTAATTTCAACATCATTGCAGTTACTGCTTTGATTTACATTGAGAAAATAATTAAATTGTATCAATATAACAATATTAAACTAATATTCAACACTTTGAGGAGAAGCTATGACAACACCCCAATTAGGTAGCGAAATACCATCAGCCCAAGAGACATTGATTAATTCTGTTTACTTGTGAGTTGTAATGTGCTGTGGTGTATCCCAACTAGAAATACAAAAAATGTGCTGTACAGCAAAAGATTTGAATCCTCTGGAATAAAAGTTACAAGAAAGTGCAACTTGATGGTGTAGAAAAACACTGGCACACGAATCTTGAGCAAGGTGCTGTCTATGTGGAAATAACAAATATGTATGTATAAAATATATATTTTATTATTATATTTTGCAAATCCAGCACAAAATTGAGACGTATGGTTCAGAAAATATAGTATGGGTTTTGCAATGCCCCCTTAACAATTTCAAAAACTGGACATAAAGATAATTGTGTTTTCTTTGTTTGAAAAATCATCCACTATTTTGTTTCATGGGTGCAGCACTCTCTATGATCACCACCCAAATCCCACAGCACCATAGCAGCTCCTCATGAAACTTCCTCCAGATGGTAGAAGGATCCAATCACCCAAACTGGGATTTGATCCTATCCAGGAGGAGGAGCCCAGAGTCCCACACGATTGACTATAGCAATCTGTTTTTTTGGGGGGGTGGTTTGTCGTTCTTTGACATGCCGATGTTTGTCATTGCCAACATGTTGCCTTTAGTGAGACTTAAATCGAAGTCTATATATCAGTTCAGATGAGATTTTTTTTTAATTTTTTTTATTAATTTGTACTTTTATTTTTTTATATTTTTTTTATTATTTTTTAATGTTCAATTCTGAACATTTCAGCAAATAAGAACAGAACATCAGAAAATGTATCCAAATTATCCGGTCCAGTACTTTCAACTTTCAACAGGATACCATTTTCATTTTCCTGTAGTCAAGCAAAAACAAAAAAACCAAAAACAAATTAAGCTTCATTTAGAGGGACATCTTCCAATATAATGGATTGGTTTGTTACCTGTCTCAACAGACGGTTCTTGATTCTGACTTCTACAGTTTACATTAAAGAGATCCAATTCTGGCCTGAGCCTCACTGACTTTCTTTCAGCTTGAGCTGCACTGGCACAAACATTCAGTTAGTTTTTTTTCCTTTACCATGAGTTCGTTTGTTCTTCACTCAATTTGTTTCTTGTCCAGTCCACTTGTCTCGTCTGTGGGTCTCTGTTTTTCTTATTCACACACTGAAAATGTGAATGTAAATATAAACAAATCTTAACCATGTAACATTTTTCTGTCCCTGTTCCAGCTGTATGATGTCTTTGGGTAATCACTGTCATCACTCTAACCTGTGTCTCTGTCATCAGTGTCCCGTGGTGCCCCCAGTGTATAAATCCTTCTGCTTCACTCAGGCTTGGTTGGATAATTGTTTGGTCAGAGTACTTGTGTTTGTTCATGTATTGTAGTTATTTAATTAGTAGTTGGTTAAAACTAAACTGAATTAGTTTTTCTCCTTGTCAGGACTGGGTGAGGATCCCCTCCACTGTCAATTACCCTGACGTTTCTTCCTTTTCTTTTCCCTCTCTGGGTTTTTTGGGAGTCATTCCACAGCCTGTGTGAGGGTCTATAAGGGCTGTATTGTCCTGATCATTTACTGCATCTTCTTTATTACACTTAGTTGTTTGTAAAGTTACGATTTGGCACTATAAACAAATAAAGTTGAAATTATTTTGGGCTCTAAGCAGAGATGTTCACATGTCACTTTTTCCAAGTCCAAGTCAAGTCTCGAGTCTTTCGTCCCAAGTCCAAGTCAAGTCTCAAATAGCTGAAAGTTTTCATATTAGATGCTATCCAAGATAATACTGCATTGCTGCGTTGTTTTGGATTAAAAACATGCACTGTACTGTACTACAGGCCTATAATATGTTATTGCACACTACACCATCAAAGTTGATCAAAACAATGTACTGTGCATGAAACATCACAAAAGCTTTAAGCTTGAACAATGTATTTCATAAATACTACAGGATACATACGAACTGATTTGCGTATGTGGTCTTGTCCTTTTACCAACTGAAAATAACAAATTAAGGAAAATGAAAATATATAACACTAGCCCAACACTGTTTATAAGCAAATGCAATGACAAAAGGAATCGCTCCAGTCTGACTTGCCACCATTGTCACTGTGATATGAAACATAAACTTGAGGCAGCAGGCATGCCTTATAAACCTTAGCGAACCATAAGGGAGTAAACTAATTCTGCCTGCGATTTTCCCATAGCGCTGAGAAACACATCGGAGAAAGAGAAATAAGTTAAATGATAAAATAGATAATTCCTTGATTATGGACTTTATCCACAACTCGCGAGTCATAACACAGAGTCTCGAGTCTTACATGGCAAGTCTCAAGTAAACTCACAAGTCTTTGTGCGACTCGAGTCCATGTCTCAGAATCGAGTCCCTATATATAGCATTAAGTTAAATGTTCTTAGTTTTTTGGGGGGGGGGTTTTACGATAAAATACTATTCCAAAAAGAAGAGAGCTTTTAGTGCTGCATTTTGGGTCCATTGATGTCTATATTAGGCTGTAGCAAACCAAGTCAATGTTGGAAATGTACTACTTATGTTATATAAAGATTAACACACACATTCAGTAAGGTAAAAATGACTATGTATATATGAATATGTATGCATATGAATATGTATATGAATATACTAAAGATAAGGAATGCGTGTATTATACATAACCTTTGGTAGCCTTTCATGTGCATTCATTTAACAGATATTTTTTTTGATGACTTTTTCCTCCTTTTTAATGTAACCTTCGTTACATTGTCTAGGATCACAGATATTTTTATTTTTTACATTTGCACGGAACAGGGAATAAAAATATTTTTAAAAAAGGCTTTTGCAGAATGTTGTGTTGACTGGGGTTTTCTTTTTTTTTTGTGCAGGTCACTGTCTGACTGAGAATTTGTTATGCTTTGAAATCCTACTGGGACAGACCAGCTCATCCATCTACCACACTTACCCAGGCAGAGATAAAGCACCATCTACAGCCACATGTGAAAGAGGAGCTTGTATTGTACAAATAATACACAACTTAAGGTTACTATGCAGCATTTTAGGATATTTCCCTGCAAATTTAACATAGTCTGACTACATTGGACATTAGGTGCTATCAGCATGTCATGGCACCGCCTGATAAATCATCCATTACCTGTCCAGCAGTCTCCGTGACTGCCACCCAGGTCTGCACTAAGCCTTTTCTGCAGGCAATCTGGTAAGTGGTGAAATTGTTCCTTGTGGAACCAAGTCCACTTCCTTAACCATTAAGCCACTTATCATTTTATTATTTATTTTAATATATAAGTAGCACTTTATGAGTCAAGAACCAAGCCATAGGTAGAAAAATATGGTATGGTCAATAAAACAAATAATATTATATAAAACATTATATGAATTTTTTTTGTTCTATTTTATAAATTTTGATATGGTGCAGAATGACTTCTGATATGTTGATATAAGAACATGGCCTAGACATGTACCTGAAGAAGAAGGTTTTAAAAGGGTTTGCCTCTGGAAAGAAAATTATTCTCTAATGCTACAATGCTTAAGAGAAAACAAGAATACATCAGAGGAAGAAAAAACAATACCAAATAAAGTATCACCATTCTGCTATGAGCTACTGTATGGAGATGTGACTTTGACTCTATATCACCCAGCCCTGCTGATTATTAAAGTAATATTTTATTTCCTCAGCACCCTCACAACTGACTCTGGAGGCCTTAGGGCAAATTTCTTTCAACCTGTCACACATGAGGCTGAACTGAAAAAAAAAACAAAAAAACAAAAAAAAACATACTTATGTGAATATAAGTACCGTACCAGGACACACTGCAACCAAGAGTAAAGCAAGAATGAATGATGATAAAAATGCACTTTGAACATATACAGAAAATTAATAAAAAAATAACAATAAAAAAGCATTAATAGTGACACTGTTTGGCCCACCAGGGGAGCCTGTGTTGGTCTAAAACTTCATGCCGTACTCATTAGTTTTCCACAGAAAACAACCTGTTTTTTACAGTCACACTCATTTCTGGGAACCAGGGGAAAAATAGCACAAAGTGCTCAAAATGAAACTGAAGTGAACTGAACCAAGAGGACAAATCAGCTGTCTTTGCTGCATTAACCCATGCACATGTGGTGCTTTAACATTAATTTCACCAACAACCTATTAGTCAATAAACTAATGTGAACAATTATGCAAAACACTATCAACTCAGAGTGAGCAATTTACTGGAAAAACATTGGTACGCTGAGCAGTCCCTGCCTATGTCCTTCTGTTTGGATGACAGAGAAAGAGAGCATTCAGAAGGCATAGTGAAGCATGAGTGTATCTATTTGTGCACGTAATCATTTGGCCTGTTAATGTATGAGACCGATGAAAACATGTGGGGAGCCAGTCTCGACAGTGAGAGCCTGCAGAGTTTATTAGTTGTGATTGGTAATGTTAAAATTTCTCACAAAAAAAGAGTGTGTACATCTGTGGAGACGTAGCTGTTTGTGTTCCATTTTTTATGGACAAAGTCCTTTTGCCGGATGATTGAGCTCATCAAATGTTTTATATCTGTCTGGTCTTCAGTCAAAAATGCAAACTTTCTCGTGTTTGTGCTGCATGAGTTCTAATCCGCTGGCTGCCAGATTGCAACTGATCATACCACCATCCCAAACCATGTAACTTCCATTTGGCTCACCAACCACAGGAAGATTCATAGCATGGAGCAGTGGGATTTGGGTGGCAGTTGTGGGGACTGCTGCCTTTGCAACATGGTAATGGATAAGAGGATGGAAATGAATGATTTTCATTAATCATATTAGTAGTAGTAGTAATTTGGGAAATTATTGTGTTGCATTTGTTTGAAGTGCTGTTGACAGGTTGCACCCAATAAGCGGCAAGTTTGTGGTTTCTCTGCCAATGGAACCCAGAAATCGCTGCTCTGTTGTTTTGGAGTGAGGCATACGGACTTCTAGACTCTGCTGTAGTAGAGGTGGTAGTAGTAGAAATATTATTCACTTTTTTGCATAAGGACTAAAAAAGTTAGGAGCTGAGATACATTGTATCTTCTGTTGGACATTATATATTAATAGAAACTTTTTAAAAACTGTTTCTGTTTCTAACTGTTAGAAACTGTTTAAATTACTTCAACATATTCCAGTGAAATCAGTCACTGTACTCAAGTACAGTGGCTGATTTGCACTCAACCCACTGTCTCACTCAACATAATTAGATATGAAGTGGGGCGGACCAGTATGATCAAAACCTAATAACTATAAATAAAATAAATTCCATGTTGTTCTACTTTGTTTTTATTATATTTCTACCTACAAGGAGGTAGAAATATTTTAGACATTTGTCATTATTTATTGTTATTGATTTTACATAACAATAACTAATAAAAATATAAAAATAAAACAGCCCCAAACAACTCAATGTTGTCATCACAGTGAACGCATGTTATTGTCCTTGCTTAACAATGAATCCTGAGGAATACCAGCTACACTGTTACGTAGGTACAAAACACATGTACTCAGAGACTGACACTGACTAAACCCTGGAGCTGTGCTGAAGCATGGGCTGACTCAAACTGTCACAGCTTTAAAAACTGCTACAGGACTTGGTGATCCTGTCTGTGTGTCAGACGACTGATGGCAAATGTTTAATAATGTTGTGTATTTAGCCAACAGATTCGAACAGTCAATGTCACCTGACGACAGGAGTAATATTCTGCAAACAAACTAAAATATTCTCCTCATTGGACTCACCCTTAATCATATTCATGTTTAGAGAAAACTGCCATATAGTTCAGACTACTTTTAAGGATGGTGCATGTGGATATGTTATTATAGTATTTTTACATTAGACTACTGTAGCAGTAATACAGCACTGAATGGCAATTTATTTCAAAGCCAAAAAGACAATTACCGGTAAAATTATGTGTAATGTACTCAATCATTTATGTAATGTGTAATATTAGGGGTGTGACAATTCACTCACATAACACAATACACATCCGATTCAGGAATGATTCATAAAGAAAAAAAAAAAATTAAACGATCAATCCAGTTTGTTCCGATTCGGTTCAGTTCGATCCAAACCAATCCAAAACTATTAATTTGCACACCCCTAATATATGTATATATATATATATATATATATATATATTAGGGGTATAATATAATATATATATACATATATATATATATTAGGGGTGTGATGATTCACTCACAGGCTACGATACGATTCAGGAACGATTCATAAAAAATATTAAACGATCGATCGAAACGATTGATTTGCACACCCCTATGTAATATATCTCCAAATATAATTAGATCCTTACAGCTCTGTACAGCTTTTATTACAGCTTTTATTATAGTTGTGAATGTTAACATAACTTTTTTAAGCAATAAGTGGCAAATAATATTAAATGAGAATTAATGCAATTTGGGTTTGGGGTTTTAAGCATGTACTTAAGTATTTTTAAGTAGAACTTTTTGTTTAATAAAACTGGACCAATAGACATAAAGACAGACAGACAGATAGATAGGCAGAAATATTTTTTGCTTACTGACTTTGGGATAAATTGAAAAAAAAAATAAAATGTCAGTGCAAAAAACATAGCTTTTAAAATTATGATTCACTTCCCAAGATACAAGTCGTCTCAGTGAATGCCCACAGCGCAGTCAAATTTAAACAACACAGCACTTTGCAATGAATGCGTCACTCTTTGGCAGCTGTCACTCAAACTGTCACAGCAGGAGTGCTGCAATTTGCTTGTTATTTCACCGTGCACTTTGCTGTGCAATAAGCAATTTTAGCTCAGGGGTCAAATCAAACTCATTTGTTAAATGCCACGGAGGAAAAAAGATTTTATGTGTTTTTAATAAGCAGACGTTACCTATAACGTATCAAAGAAAACTTGGCCTTAAAAGTAGAGCTTATTTTTGTAAGTTCTTTATATATATATGTGTGTGTGTGTGTGTGTGTTTGCCTTAATTGTGTTAATACATTGTGAATATAATGAAGCTTAAAAACAGCATGGCAAGGTAAATAAATATATCTCTGAATTATGATAGAATGGCATTGATCAGAAAATAATTGGACCTTGTGGTAACCTTTGTTCAAGTAAGCCAATATATGTCAAATAAAAAAAAATCAATATCATTCAAAAGCCATTAGCCTTGTTTGGTTGTCTGTACAACACACTACAGCACCTAATCCTAAAGAGGATGGCAAACTTTTGTTTGTGGTTGTTAATTACCCTAATCAGTTTATTGATTAACCTTTAGATTATGTAATCTGCAACACAGGTTGTCATCTACAGTTCACTCAGGCCAGTGGACCAAAATTGGGCCGCTTGGGGTTTCAAATTAATAAAATATTAAATAAAACAACAATAAGACTAATTCTTCATATTCAGTGGATGTTTTCTAAATTTCAATTCATTTATTAATAAACGTGATCCTTGATCTATGGTGTTTTTTTGCTATTAGGTTGTCTGCATCTTAGCCATGTGTTTTATTTTGTAAGGGTTTATGGCTAAGGAAATGACATTTTAGGTGAAATGAACTAGTAAACAAAACAGGCCACATTCAGACATTAGGACAAATGATCATTCTCTGACAATTATATGAGTGTAAATAAGGGGATATTTAATTTACTTTCATATTACCAGTGTTATTTTTCAATTGATAATGTTGTGTATGTATGATTTCAGGTAAGAGAGATTTACATCATCGGTGCACACCTAACCTGAGCACAGAAGTGTAGCCGTCAGTTATTGAGAAATTCCTTAGTAAGAAGATTCTTCCAAGCTCCATGTGCTCACAAGCCAGACGATGCTAATTGACGCTGATGATGGTAAACGTGATATCAGCAGCCCAAAACTGAGACATATGGCACTGTATGATCTGTACTGCATAACTTTATTAGAGCTGTGTTAGTGGCAGGTGTGCAAACTGACTATTCCTCTACTTCCATACCAGCTGAGGAACACATTCTGCCCATTGCTCTGCATTATATTATGTGATTTACTTATGGACAAGGGTCTGCCAGTGGTTATTGAGTGGCAAAGTAAATAATGGGCCAGTGCAGGGAGGATCCTTGAGGACACTGACAGCTACAGTTGTGCAATGTGTAAGGCCAAATGCAAATTAAAACACCTCGTCTTTCAGTAACACAGCCAGTACCTCAGCAATCACTGGCCCCAAATATTTTGCTTGTAATCTATGTATATATATATATATATATATATATGTATATATATATATATATATATATATGACGATTCACTGACATAACGATCCGATTTATATCTCAATTCTAAGGCTACAATCCAATTCAGGAACGATTCATAAAAAAATATTAAACAATCGATCCAGTTTGATCCAATTCAGTCTACTACGATTCTGTTTTTTTAATCAACAACAATATACAGCTGCCAATCTTTTTTAGTTTAAGGCTAGTTTTCATCTTTAGTCCCCTAGCCATGATGTCAAGAAAGGCAAGAAGCACACAATACATATAGAATAGAAAATATATATGCAAACACTTTTTATAGAGTTAAAACAAAAATCAGCTTCATCTGGCATCGCATGTCAAATTGCATGAACATTTGAAAGATTTAACTTGTTTACACAATTTGTTATTATGGCCTTTAAAGGAGAGCTGTGAATCTAATATTAACCCAAGATATTTATAATGATTGACAATTTGTATTTTATCCCAATTAACAAAAATATCAGGGTCATGGTCATAAGGTTTAGCTGTAGACAGCACTTCTGTAACCAGATTGTCACACAGGACTCTGTTTTGTAATATAATGAGCAATAGATTCCGTTATTGCCTTGACTTTGCCGAGTTACTGCCGAACTGCGGTTGGAAAAACTTTTATATTTTATTCTGTCCGTTCCTCTGAATACTAGTCGTTCCTGCCGTGCCAGCCTCACCGTCATCGTCACCCAGTCATCAGTCCCACTCTGCCGTCTCTCGGGGTGACTGCTAAGGTTTCTTCTTCCTTTCAAACATCTCTCTTCTCCAGTTCTATAATTCTTGCTTTTTCATCACTTTTTCAAAGATTTCATGTACTTTCTGTCTTACCCCTCAATATCTGTCAATCAACAAAGTATATTTTCCATACAGTTCTTTTATTTCCACTTTTCTCTCGATTAAGCTTCTGAGAATATCGCAGTGTGGTGAGTGTGCTGCTTCTAATTTCTAAAACAGTCGTTTCTCACCATTTACACCGTATGCGTGAAACTCAAGGCTCGCTGGCCAAAAGTGTTCATTGCCTCATAAGGAAGTAGGGGAAACAAACTCCTTGTCATTGTGATCCACACCACTACACACAACCAAATATGAACTCTTCATTTAACCCATCACAAAAGTGACAAGTGAGCAGCATTGAGCACCCTGGGCGCAGTGAGTGGGGGTGATGCCACGTTGCACTTCCTTGACAACCACTTCCCCTTATAACGATTTTGGCTTTTTCAATTACTGTTTAAAACTCGACTACTTATAATACCAATACTAATTGTTCACTCTGTCAATGATTTAGGAATAATGTTTATTGTCTTGGATTATGAAGGTTGTTGACTGTTTAAATATCTGTCCCCAGCAAAAGAGTTTGGGAAACATTGTTGCAGAGTAGTTACATATATACAGTCTTTGCAACAAGGCGTTCAAGGAGAACAGTATCACTGATGTGGCTGCCAGTGAAAATTAGTCTGACACCCCATCCACACATTAAGAACATCAGAAAATAACAGCCAGAGAAGATAACAGACTATAGAGGAAGTATATACGGAAAACGTGTGAATCACAAAGCAGGACACGAAAGAAGAACTGGGAAAAAGACGTGTTTAGTGAGGGTGCGTAGGTGAAATGAGGGAGTAACTCTTTGAAGAGAGTTTGTAAGATATTACAGCAAGTCACACAATTCACTCTTATTGTCTGCACAAGACAATTGTGTCTCACAGTGCGTCTACCAGAGTAATAGTGCAAGGAGTAGACATCTGTTAAAGTGTGGAAAACACCAAAATTATGTTTGTCAAGAACTTTGTAAGAGACCATGTAGTTGTAGTTCAGCTCCAAATTACAAAGTGACACATTTCCACAACATGAAATATTAACATGAAATTGGTAGGACAGAGGTCGGCAGTGACTTACAAGATAATTGTTTACTGAGGGTGCAGTAATAACAGTTGATACATCCTAGATAGAGTCTTGTCTTGTGTAAGAGTGAACACCATTACCTTACATATATTATGAAATTACTTTTTAGTTTTTTTTTTGAAGGAGTCACTTTGTGCCAAACCCCCAGGCCAGGAGTTTACACTTTATGGCTTGTTGTTCAACCATAACTTCAATACATTACAATATAGTATGCTGCAAGTACGGTAAGCAAAAAGTCTGTGCCTAAAAAAATGAAATCTATAACAGGATTTCTATGTGTACAAATTTCCTCTAGGTGGCATCAGAACACACCAAGACAGGAGTGACACAACAAAAATGAAAGACTACTGTTGATTTGAGCAGAAATAATTTGTTTGGCGACCAGCAGTTATCACTTTTGCCTTATACACAGAACGTCCTGGATTTGTAGCCCCGAGGATGGTGCTTCCTTAGCAGCCTGTGTGGGTGGCAAAGACTCACACTTTAAATGTCCATCTGTGGGATGAACTTCAAATTTTTTTATAAATTTTAGACATCTGTTTAGTCACGTTAAATCAGAACTGAGAACTAAGAAGCAATGCCTCCCCTTAAGGGAAACTAAGAAGCAATGCCTTCCCTTAAGAAAGAAAGGAAAGCAAACCCCATGTCATTGTGACATGCTCAGTACAACTCAGTGGTAATTTGGCAGTTGATGGATTTCGAACCTGGAACCCTCCAAACACCAGTTGCTACTAGGCCACCACTACCTTCTAAAACCTTAAGCTGAGATACATTCTCAGGGTATTAAAACAAATCCTGACTATTAGTCCTGTGTTATGTGGTAACTGCTGTACTAACATTTAGTTTTGATGTGCTCTTCAATTCTAGTTTGACATGACTGATCAACAAAGGACTTGAAAGGAGCAATGGATGGTTTTTAATTCTCACATTTTAACGTAATGAACTTAAAATAGAGTTTTAAGTTCAATTTACAGTGACTTTCTACATATATGGTATAACTTTTAATTAACAAATACAAACACTAGATCAATATAAAGAGAAAAAAGCTAAAAAAAAAAAAACATTTAGAAATTGTCCATTGTTGTGGGAAGATGGGCTGTATCAGAGGTGACAGGGTATTTTTTTTCTTTCTTAGAGACAGCAAAAGACAGAAAACAAAGGCTGTCTGCAGCAGCATGTGGACTGGTTAATTAAAAATCCATATCTTCTTTCCATCAACAGAGAGAGAAAGAGCAGGATATGATAAAACAGAGAAAGAGTGAGAGAGGGGTGGGGGATGGGGGGTGAGTGATCTTGCAAAGCAAACCAATAAAGCAATCCAGGAAGAAAAGATGAAAAAAAAGGCATTCTGGATGGATAGATAGATAGATAGATTGAGTGATAGGACAAAAAAAAAAAAAGAAGAGCGATGTGATGGCATTGTGGAAGCAGATGTGAGCGGGAAGAAGAAAAATGAGATGAGACGTAGCAAGAAGGAAGAAGGAAAGAGGGTTAGAGCTGTATAGGGTAGCAAGTAATCAGAAGACTCCTGGCTGTTCATTTTAATAGGGTAAATGCATGGCAGGCTAAAAAAAGAGGAAAAACAAATAGAAACTAAGAGCTAAGGTTGGCTTATAGTTTCCTAAAAAGACGGAAGATAAAAGATAAAGGTTGGTGTTTTTCTACAATTCTGTTCAGACCACAGCAGAGCAACATCACAGCCCCAATGATTTTTTACATAGAAAGAGCAGCTCAAGTAAAACACAATCGGGAAGTCCTTGGTTGACAGCAGCCTTTTGTGGTTAATTCCACCATTACAAAGTATGTTAATAAAACAAATTTGACACTGCAACTGCTGTAATCTCCGGACTATGAGCTGCCCCGGACTGTAAGACGCACCCAATACATTTTTCAAAGGAAAAAACATTTTGTACATACATGAGCCGCACCTGACTATAAGCCGCACATGCCGCTTTCTTTTTGCATTTTCCATGATGAGGGTCAGTTTATGCTAATTTTATTCATGTACAAAGCGTGTTACCGTACGTTATACTTCTTCTTCTATGGTGTTTATTGGCGGTTGTGACCTGCGTCTTCCTACCTGTCTCACTCTTAGCTTTTATGTTCTAGCAGTTAGAAAAAATGAAAAGAAAAAACACTAGCCGCATCTCTGCAGGGTTGAAATTGGGTGACAAAAGTTGCAGCTTATAGTCTGGAAATTACGGTAGTTGGCAAGTGGAATGGATGGGAAACATTGTTACAACATTCATCGCAGACGATGCCTTTATTCACATTTCTCTTTTGAATGCCATCCATTAGACCCGATCAATGTTTCCTCTAGGCTGCGCACCTGCGCAAATGAGCACTGCTTCCAAATTCTCCGCAAACAGCAAATCTATGCAGCGCATGAAATAAAATCCAAGCTAAGCTGTTAATAAAATAAACAAATAACAATTTGATTTTTACCATTGCAATGCAACTCACTGACTGGCATGTGACAACAAGCGGTAACACTGTCCAGCCAATGATATGATGCGGTTTACACGTATTTACTTACGCAGCCAGTCAATGTCATTATTTAGCACTCTATGCGTTAAGTGGCGCAGTTTTGCAGGTTACCATGTAGCTAACAGTGCGGCCGAGTGTAGAGCATAGACTGTGGAGAGATATAAACGCGGATAAATGCTACGCTAACCCCTTATTATGGCGAAACGAACGGCCAGTGGCACATCCACTCACAAAACTGGGGAAGATGTTTTCGAGTGAGAAAGGGCTACTCTAAGAAATGTGGTTGTCAAACTGATGCTTCAGATCTCGAAGTGACAGCTGACTGTTCACCTCAGACACGATTACACTTTCCTTTGAGAAACAAATGGAAAACCAAAAAGATCAAAACATCAAAATTAAACAGCTAACTGTCAAACTACATATTGATGTACTGTAAAAATGACGACTGTTAAAGTTATTCTTTCTCTTTCTGGCTTGTCCCTTCTTCAGTGGTTGCCACAGCAAGTGAATTTCCCATTTCACCCTGTCCTCTGTATCTTCAACTCTAACTCCAACTACTTCCATGTCCTCCTTCACTGCATCCATCAATCTCCTTTTTGTCTCCTACCTGGTAGCTCCATCTCCAAGATCATTCTTCTACCAATGTAATGACTGTCCCTCCTCTGAACATGTCCAAACCATCTCAATCTGTCTTCTCTAGCTTTTTCTTCAAACCTTCCTGTCTGTCTTGTCCCTATTATCACCTCATTTTTGACAGTTAATGTTATTTATTGTTCAGGATTTGTTTTGTTTAAAGTTGGAGCTCTGTCATGAAATTATCAAGAGCAAAGACATGTTCATGTACATAAAATGTTGTTTTGCTTTTTTTGCACCTGGTTCACAACACCTATCTTTCATGCTCTACAGCCAATATATCAAACTAAAGGCCCAGGGGCTGAACCCATAAGCTCAGCTCGTGTGGCCTGCAGAGCTTAAAACTATATCACATGGGATACCTAAATTTCTTGACCACCCACTAGTCGTAATTTTTTCCTTTAAAATCACATCTAGTGTGCACATCTTATGTTGCTCACAGGGGTCTTATATGTGCTCAGGGAGGTGTTATGTCTGCCCAGAAATATGAAAAATTGGAGGGAACATTGAACCCGGTGTTTTTCTGGGAACTTGTTCCATGACTTCTAGGTGTAAGTCAGACACTTTTTACTTATTAAAATCCTATATTACAATAGTTGCACTGTGTTAGGTGAGGGACATACTTGAGCCCAGTGAATGAGTACATTTAGACTTGGGCAAAAAGTAAGTTATATAAGGTTGTGGGATCAAAATTTTGATGTAAATGATAGACCAGGAATTAATACCATAATAATAAAATGTGCGGAAATTATATTTAAAATCTCAAATGTTGGGCATGCAATGGGTTATAATTCCTATTGTGTAAGAAATATATGCCTTCTGTACAATGAAATGACAGTAGTTTTTTAGAAATTATTATTATTAAATCATTTATTGATATATCCTTATTCTTTATCCATTACTGGGTCTCAGAGGCAGCAGTCTCCAAAACTTACCACCCACCCAGGTGGTGAGCCCAAAGAAAGTTATGTCTGGATGGTGAATGGTGCTATGAGCAGAAAAATTCAGTGGCAACCTGGTAGCTAGTGATTTGAAGATACAGGCTGATGGTATGCCTGCCTGGCATTTCTGCCTGCCGCACCTCCAACAGTGCCCTCTAGAGAAGTGTTTCCCTATGCACTACACCCAAGGTCAGGAACGGGTCATCAGCTGGGGACCACCAGTCACGGATGTTTCGCTCCTTTAACCCCAGTACATCTCTTGGTGGCGGAGCGATGGAAAGTCTGTCTTCCACCCCCTGCTGATGACCTTGGTGTTTTGCCCCCACCCTCTATCCTTCCTCCTTAGCCATAGCCAGAAGCTGCCCTTCTCTGCCTCCTCGGCCAGCTCTTTGATGGCTTTACGACTCCCCGCCCCTGTGCAGCCGATGTTGCGAAGTAGGCGAACTGTCGAGGATCCCACAAATCCCCTACACCCCACCTCAATGGGGCATGTGATGGCCTTCCAGCCAGCTTCTTGACACTCTGCTGCCAAGTCTGCATACTTTGCACGCTTGCGTTCGTTGGCAGCCTCGATCCCCTGTTCCCATGGGACGGTGAGTTCCACCAGCAGTATGGTCTTTAGTGGGACTGACCATAAGATCAGGTCTGGCCGGAGTGATGTTTGGACAATGTCCCTGGGAAACTGGAGCTGCCTCCCCAGGTCAACCCTCACGGTCCACTCGCCACCAGGTGAGAGGAGTCTTGGTGTTACTGTCCGGTGGGTGGGCTTGGGGTTCTCCCCTGCTCTTGCAAAGGGGATGGGTGGCCTCACTGAGGCAGGGGGTTTGCTGTTAGCCTGTAGCCTGCATGCCTCTGTCACCTCTGCCAGCTTCTTCAGCACCAGGTCATGGCGCCACC